>JAKWJA010002499.1:50503804-50806742 GCA_027704765.1 Solanum habrochaites | reverse complement strand
TAATGCTTCTATCTTGGTACTGGATCGCCTTCCTCGTTCTTGATCCTTTGAAGTTTCGGCATAGACTAGATTTTATTTGTTTTTATGCTTCTTAGAACGCTCTTAGTTTTTAGTAAATGGATCATAGATGTTCTTTGGTGGTGGACTTCCAGCTTGGCGAATTAATAGATGTTGAATTTTAGAAGTTAATTGAATGGTCTTTATTTTGAGTTTAAGTCTTCCCGCATTTCTTTATGTTGATATTAAATTGAAATGATAAGTTTTAGATTGTGTTTGTGTTCGCCACATAGGAGGGTAAATTTTTTGCCAGTCGCTGCTCGGTTTGGGTCGTGCCCTTAACCTCCTGTAAACAACTGTAGGCCTGTGCCAATTGCCTGCTGAGATATAAGCGTAGTATTATTTAAATAATAATTAATAATTAGATTGTATTATACTAAACACTAAAAAATTGCATTACCAAGTAACGCTATCAGAACTAATTAAAATTAAGGTCGCATAGTATTGTTTAAATGTGCTTCATATAACATGGGTTGGAATCACAAATTGCACCAAGTGTAAAACCATGTGTCGTGCGACCCACTGGTCCTTTATCACAATCCTGAGGGTCAAAATTTATAGTTCACCCAATTATAAGTTGGGCACTTCACATCCTTTTTGCGATCGGGAAGAGCAATGCTGAGCATAATTAAGTTTTCCCAAAATAGGTTTCTTTCCCATTTTGCCATTTTTGAACCATGAGAGCTCGGAGTAGGCATCTCGCAGAGAGTTTTCAACATTTGCATTTATGTAAGTGTTTTTGACCCTAAATCCTTTATTACCCCATTATATTCGATAACCTTTGACAAAAAGTTTTCTTGTTTTTTGATTTACAAGGAATAGAAAGTTCCTCTTGAAGTTGACATTAAATGATTTGCATTTCAAGTTGAATTTTAAACTAATTTCTCCATCCGAAGTTCTACCAAATCATTTGTTCCTTGGATGAATTAAGTAATCTAGTTAGTAATTCCTACATCTTTCGTCTTTAATTCAGTTTTTAAATCATTGATTTACTTGCGGATTCCCAATTCTACTTTAGTGCAACTATTGCTACTTTCTAACTATTGATTTAGGAAGGAGCCTTTATGTGTAGAATTTATTGGTTAGGTACTCACAAGTTGAATATATGTGTGCGTTTGTGCACGCGTGTGTGTATGTACACTGTGTATGCGTCTCTGTGCGCGTGCACATGCATGCGTGCTTACGTGCATGCTTGTGTGTCTTGCTTTGATGCCATGTGAAAATTTAATAATTAGCCTTACAATTCAAGACCTACAATTCAATCTCTTAGTAATGTAGGACAATTAACATAGGTTGAATAATTATATTGTATGCACAAGAGTGTACTATAAATTTTGTAGGTCAGTTACAAGATGTATGAAACTAATTATGTAGGTCTACTTCTGTCTTTGTCGTATGATACTGAATCAATATATTTGCTTTAAATTGATTCCACTATATTTGCTGGAGAGATATTCGCAAGACATTTAAATCCTCTATTTCTTCCGGCTCCCATGGAAGCATAGGAGTTAAGGGATCATTCTCAAAGACCAATTTGACTGGTGAAGGGCGGAAAGAATGCAGTGACTACTACTCAATAAGCTGCAGATAATTTTTTATCCTTTACAGTATAATGCTCGTGTACATTTTGTTGATGTTAATATTTGGTAATGAGGACACAGAAGTGAAAAAATATACAAGAGAAAATAGTGGAAGCATATGATTCTTATGGTATTTTGGATCATTGCTCTGAAAATCTTAGCCATGGCCAGCCACTGAATATTCGAGTAAATCTTCAGACTAATGCTAATGTAATTGAGGAAGAAGAGGAAGATGTTTCAGTTAACCTTAAGACTAATGCTAATGTAATTGAGGGAGAAGAGGAAGATACTCTGGCTAACCTTCAAACTGATGCTAACACACTTGAGTAAGATGAGTCTCAAAGTAAGCGATATCCTCAACTTGTTATTCTCTATTAAGTGAATGCATTTAGTAGTAATACATTTCATTTGGATATCTATTTCAACAAATAAGTTACGGTTGCAAGGAGCACGAGCAAAAACCCAAAATTGGTACCTGTAAGACAAAAAACTTATTAGACTTTTAAAATAGTTAAGAGATTGTTTTTGGTGTAGATAGAGACTTGTATATCAACATAAGATTCTTTAACTTTCCTAAAAACAAGTAGCAACTCCGATGTTCAATTTGTGTCATAAAAAATTCATTAGACACATATAGTTGAAAATGAAATGAAGTTTACTATTGAAACCAATATATAAAGAGTTAGAGGGCCCATAACCTATCAAATTAAAGGTCTATGAGTATACCTTCCAAAGAATTATATCACTTGTCCATATGACTCCAGAATAGATATATTTGCATAAACTTGAAGACTCTGCAACATAGGCGGCTAGTGGGCCCCCTAGGTCGGTTGTGATTATATCACCGTTCTTCTTTTCATATTTTCTCATAATTTTTGTACAAAAACCAGTAAATTACATCCCAAATAAAAACCCAAATGCTCATGATCTTGGCTTATGCCTTTAATGGAAATGTTACAAGCTTGTGGTTTTGGTATAATTGTTTCTCTGAATATTCTGATATATCTTCGGGTTGTTGTGGCAGTGGAGTAATGTCTCTATAGGGTATTTATGGTTTTGTTCCGAGAGTGTATGTCGAGGTACAAACCTTTTTTATTGGTTTATAGATACTTTACACCGCGGGTAGTATTTTATAGTGGAAACCTGTATTGATTGTCAGTCAGCCTTACTAATTCATATCCTTTTTTTAACTGAGATTATTCCATGTTGTATAATCGTAGTGGCCAGGAAGAAGTATGATTGTGGTACCTCCCAATTAATTTTTTCACTATTCGCTATGAATATCCCACAAATAAGTCTCCCCTTATCCCAAATTTGAAAGAAGATAAAAGTACATAGTTAAACAAATTCCTATTCTATCCTTTGCACCTCCCAAATGAAGCACTATATTCTCTAATTACGGTATTTTCCTTCATCTTCTATCTTCGAGCCTGCGCTGGACCGACGGAATGCCTATCTAGAGTGTCAGTCACTTTGCCTCTTCAACCTTGAGTTCTCATAGGAGAATCTGCACTAGGATTAGCGAGATGCTAATCAAGAATTGTACCACGCCAATTGAGGCATCGATATTGAGGATGCTTTGCCGTAGTCAAGCTGACATTTAGCTGGCAAGACTCCAGTTCCTCGCCAGTATGCTTCAGTAACTTTAAGCTTCAAAATTCACCAAACTTGATATTTCCCAATGAATTCCTCATAAAATAACTAGGCCTTTTCTGAGAAGGAAGAGATATTAGCAAAGGGGAGGGAGAAAAAAAAGGAGAGAATTAAGCAGAACAGCGAAAGATCAGTGGCGGGTGAGAGTCTGTGACGTGAAGTCTAAATGGAGACCCTTAGGAAAGGGGAAGTTGAAAGCGACGAGAGAAATCTAAATCATGTAAAGGAAAATAAGTGCGAGCAAAAGGATGAATTGGGAGTTGATAGGAGTGTGTAATGCGGAGAAAGTGAAGGTTCGTAGGCCAACAGGTAAGGACAGACCGTATGGTAGTCAGGCAGAGACCAGTATAATTTCTTAATCAACGTTAAACCTAGACTAATTTATGACTTTAAGTCCAATAAGTTGGGTAAATGTCAAATCATGTGAGTCTGAAAATGGAAGTCCAACTTAAATTACCATAACTCTTAGATGCCTATATACAATCGCGACCCAATTAATTAACCCACTTCTAAGTTAAATCCCTAAAAATTAATAAACACAAATTGTCTCATTACACTTCTCCCTCCAATTTCAGTGAAAGAGAAAGCGGTAAATATCCATTGCTTGATTTTGATCTCCCTCCCATTTCATTGAGAAAAAACACGGGTGAAGGATTATAAAGATGTGACTAAAAGACGTCATGTTTGATGGTTGCATTGAAGTGTTTTTTCAAGAGTAAGGGCTAGAAATATTTTCTGTTTTGTTAGAGTGGGGAGTCCCACATTGGTAGGGATTGAACTAGAGGTTTACTTATATAAACTTGAACAATTCTTCGCTTAAGAGCGAACTTTTGGAATTTAGTTAGGTCCAGGTGTCATATCTTCATATGGTATCTAAGATAGGTCCATCCTCATTTAGGCTCGAGGTTTAGAGTTGGTTAGAGTATTATATTGGTAGGGTAATAGACAAGATGTTTGTTTAGATGGACTTGGACATCCTGCCCTCATGAGAAAGCTTTTCGAGTTGAGTTAGGTTGAGGTTTAATATCTTCACAATGATCATTGGTGATTGAATTCGATTGGTATTGTGCGTTAGAAAATATTTGGAATAGATGTTTGGAAGAATAACATTACCTGGGTTTTAGAATTGATTTTAATTTTTAAAATTTAGTTCTTCCTTGTTGGGGCTTGTTTGGGATCGAAAAAAACACACGGGAAAGAGAAAAAAAAAATAAAAGGAAAAAAAAAAAAAAAAAAAAACATTACTTTAAACTTTTCATTTAGCACCATCATTTTAAATAAAAAAGCCTAAATACCTCTCAATTATGTGTATCGGTACAAAATTACCCTTGTCCTACCTTTCGGGCCTAAAACACCCTCCACATCAACCTTTTGACTTTATTTCGCCCTCATCTTTTATGTACTAAACTCTAACCTCAACTAATTTATTTTATTAATGATGTGTCATTATCCTATTGGCTACCCTAATAATCAATTAAAATAATTAAAAATGCCAAATCCACCCGCTCCGCCCAATAAAAATGCTAAAATCTATTAACCCAATGCCTCATCTCCAAACCTTATGGAATACGATTGATATCAATCAACAATTAAAGTGCTTTATAGAAAGGAAGACATGTTAATTCATATAGTCATACTATCATCAGAAGCTGATTTAATCCACCCTAAGTATATGGAAACCTAAGGATATACATTGAAACCAAGCAATATACCATTTAAAGTTTCAAATTAACATCAATTTAGTACGCCGGCACGCAGATAAAGTTAATGCTTTTAGACTTATAAAGGCTATCGATTTTTGAAATTGGCCATTATGGAAGACCATCGACTTCGTTCTTCTAACCTATTGTCCTGACATGGAATTACTTTGGCATCCAAATTCATCACATTTCATAAAATTGTAATCTTTACATACGTACCCACTTGTTGAAGGAAGCTTTCTCTTTTGGTTTTACTTGGTCTTGCCATTATTGTGCAATCTTTAAAAGGAAAGGAAGAAAGAAGCTCCTTCTAAGCAGTTTATAAGGTTTGGGGATGAAAAGCTTGGTTAAAGATCTGCGTATCTTTTATAGGTTGGGCTTTTGGGTGAAATGGGTGGGTATTTTTTTTTTTTTCAAAAAATTATTTTAGTTAATTATTCTGGTAGCCATTAAATAGTGACGTCATTATGATTTAGTCATTGAATTATTATTTATCCATTAAAATTAAGGCAAAATGGGGCCAAAAATATTAATGTTCAAAGAATTTTTAGGCCCAAAATGGTAGATAGAAAGTTGTTTTTTTCCCATTCCCATAGTTAAGGGGTAATTTAGGCCCTTTACAATTATAAAATTGTGATTAGCTACTCACACATGTGGCCCTTACATGCATGACGTATGATTAGAGTGTGTATTCGATACAATTAGATTCAACTTGATCTATTATTAGTTAATTCTATTTGATTTTTGATAGGTTTTTGGTATGTTCAATAGAGAAATCACTTTCTTTTATCAATAAGTATAAAGCAAAAACGCATTATTCAATAAGGTAATTGCATTTGTTTTTTTGATTAATGAGAAATTAGACGACGAAGAAGAAGAGATAAGGAGAATAGAATTGTTTATTATTCCCTCAAGTTAATGGACTTAAATATCTTTACTGAGTCATGTGAATAAGGAAAGAAAATAATAAAATATGATGTAATCTCCTAACTATTTAATTAAAGGGTTGGGATGAATTATTCCCGTTCTAAGCTCTAAATATACCATAATTAACACTCCCCCTTAAGCTGGAGTGTAATATCCTACGCTCCTCCGGTTTTGCTACATATATCGTCAATTCTAGATCCTCGGAGTGATTTTGTGAAAATATATGCCATTTGTAATTTTGAGTTGACAAAACTTATGCTGATGTATCCAGTGTCAATCTTCTCTCGAATGAAGTGACAATCTATCTCAAACTTGCCTTAGCTACATGTTGCACTTACATGCATGAAGTATGATGGGAGCGTGTATTCGATGCAGTTAGATTCAACTTGATCTATTATTAGTTAATTCTATTTGATTTTTAATAGGTTTTTGGTATGTTTAATAGAGAAATTAATTTCTTTTATCAACAAGGATAAAGCAAAAAAACATTATTATAAGGTAATTGCATTTTTTTGTTTATTAATGAGAAATTAGAAGAAGAAAAAGAAGAGATAAGGGGAATTGGATTTTTTATTATTCCCTAAAGTTGATGGATTAATAGCTATTGCAAATAATGTAAATAAAGAAAGAAACTAATAAAATATTATGTAATATCCTAACTACTTAATTAAAGGGATTGGGGAATATTCTTATATCTAAAGCATCTAAATATACGATAATTAACACTCCCCCTTAAGCTGGAGCGTATAAGTCATATGCTCCTAGTTTGCCACATATATAGTCAATTCTAGATACTCGGAGTGATTTTGTGTAAATATCTGCCAGTTGATCTTTTGTGTTGACAAAAGTTGTGCTGATGTATCCAGTCTCAATCTTCTCTCGAATGAAGTGACAATCTATGTCAATGTGCTTACATTCTTTCATGAACAATGCATTAGAAGCGATATGTAGGCAACTTGGTTAGCACAAATCATGTCATCAGTTTTGTCCCACCCTCCATAGTGCCAATTCTTGGTAGAATTGGTCCTCATCCATATAAGCTCACATGTATCTAGTTCCTAGATCGATACTGCTTTGTCTGCACTTGAGCTAGCTACACAGACTTGTTTTTGTACTTTTCCAGATTAGATTCTGCCTCCAATTGAACCAATAACAGAGTGGAACCGCCTTAAAAAAAAAGAAAAAAAAAAAAAAAAAAAAAAAAAAAAAAAAAAGGAGATCCTGCCCAATCTACCTCAGAATAAGCCAACAATGTTGTTGTGACCCTTATCTTCATACAATAAACCTTGTCATGCGAGCTTTTTGTATTATCGCAGGATAACGAAACACACATGTCTAGTGACTACACAGGTGATGAAAGATGGGTAATTTTATACTACAAAAAATTAGTGTCTGTTGCATGATCCGTCAGATAGTTTTGAGTTTGCCAACAAGTCCCTCTGATATCTGTAGTATCATTTAAGGCTCCCCCATCCTGGAATAATCTTAGTATTGGATCCATTTGATCTGTCTCACATGTTTGCAATCCAACATAGCAGCGTCTTAAAAAATGTCTAAGGCATATTTCTTTTGAGTAATAACAATACCATGGACAGACTGTGCCACTCTAATGCCTACAAAGTATTTCAACTTGCCCAAATTTATTGTCTGAAAGTGACTTGAGAGGTGTTGTTTGAGTTGAGCAATACCTTCTTGATCATCTTTTGTGATAACAATATCATCAACATAAACAATTAAAAAGATATGTTTGTCAGGAGATGAAGGCCTGTAGAATACATATTAAGTAGCTTTTGTTCGGATCTTTCAAAATTGTTGGACAACAACTCAAAAACGACCAAACCATGCTCTAGGAGACTTCTTGAGATCATAGAGGGACCGACAAAGTTAACAAACTAGACTAGACTCCCCCCTAGCAAAAAACACTGGTGGTTGCTTCATGTATACCTCTTCAACAAGTTCTCCATGTAGGAATGTATTTTTGATGTCGAAATGAAAAAGGGGCCAATAATTCATTATTGTCATAGAGATAAGAAGACGGACACAAGCCATCTTGGCAACTGGTTAAAAGCATCTCCATAATCGATGCTAAAAATTTGAGTGTATCATGTAGCAACCAGTCTCACATTGAGACGATTAATAGCTCCATCCAAGCCTATATTAACTGTGAATACCCAGCGATAACCAATTGTGGTCTTTCCTTCACATAAAGGAACAAGCTCTCAAGTACCATTATCATGCAAAACAGTCATCTCCTCAATCATAGACTGACGCCAACCTGGATAAACCAATGTTTCAGCCACAGTCTTATGAACTTTGATCAATGATAAGCTAAGTGAAAAGACAATATGATGGTTGGCAGAATGATAACTTCACATTAGCATAAATGGGAGTTTGATGGTATAGTGCTATGACCGGTCGAAGAGCAAGGGAAGATCAGTTGAAAGTGCTCGGCGAAAAGAAGACGTGGTTGGGACATTATGAGTCTATTTAATATTGTTTTTGTGACCTGTATCAAAGTAGAGTACTAATTAGTTAGAGGCTCAAAGAGGTTGAGGTCGTCGATAATAGACCTTAAGAGTCGGAGGTGGAACTGGGATTGGAATAGTTCAAATTGGAATGACTGATATGGCCTTTTGATTTTCTGTATTAGGAGAAAAATACGGAGAATTCCCAGAAAAAGTAATATCTGTAGAGATAAAGTATTTATTAGTAGAGGCATCTAAACATTTATAACCTTTTTGTAGACGATAATACCCAAGAAAGACACATTTGAAAGCCTTCTGCTGAACTTTATCTTTTCCAGGGGTAAGATTATGAACAAAACACGTGCAACCAAACACACGTGGAGGAAAAGGAAACAAATTCTAGTCTTGATAGAGGACTGAGTGTGGACTTTGGTAGTGCAAAAATAGATGAAGGCATGCAATTTATCAAATAACAAGCAGTAATAACGACATCAACCAAAAAACGCAGAGGGACATAGTTGTGAATGAGCATGTCTGAGCTGTTTCAATTAGATGTCAGTTCTTTTGCTCAGCAACTCCATTTTGTTGAGGAGTATGTGCACAAGAAGACAAGTGCAATATGCCTTGGGATGACAACAAAGAAGAGAGGGAAGTAGAGAAGTATTCTCGGGCATTATCAACGATTAACTTCTTAATGTAAATACCAAATTGGTTGTGAATTTCAGCATAGAATTTCTGAAAGATAGAGAATAACTCAGATCTATTCTTCATTAAAAATAGCCATGTGCATTGAGAATAGTCATCAATAAAAGTAACAAACTAATGAAAGCCCAAGGAAGAATTGACACGACTTGGACCCCATATATCAGAATGAACAATGTAAAATATAGAGGTAGCCCTATTATTTATGTACTTTGGGAAAGAGGCACGGGTATTTTTTCCCACTGACCGACGCACAATTCCTAACAAAGATAACGGCCATAAGAAATCAAATCATCCTTCAAAGACCCTACCTGACAAAGGTTGCAAGTCTTGTTGATTCTGTTGTAAATGAACATTCTTACACAACTTGGAATATGAGGTTTATATCATTTGATACAAGTTTGGCTTTGTTCCCACACTTTGCAACAAGTTTTTACAAGACTAAAACAAGATTAACACTAAGGATCAATTGGAATTCACAGAAGACTACACAATTTTGCATCAATTTTACCCAAGCAGGTTCTATCAGTTGCTCAAATATTACTCTATTTTTTGAGCAATGATTCTCAAATCCTTGAACGCAAACCAAAATGCTATAGAGGCTTCCCATGATGTGTAAATTACCAACTACCATCTAACTTTCCATAGATTACCATTGATGGTGTAGAAGAAACAATTGACTTAACAATCTGATTTAGAGTAATCTGATTATCAGCTTGGTTACGAGGCATTTTTATTTGTCACAAAAAGAAGTACTGATGAAGTAAGAAAGTAAGCGTTTTAAACAAATATTGATAAACAAAGAAGTAGACAACTAAATGTAAGAAAGAAAGAAATTAGACAGACTTTGGAGAATGAGAAAAGAATGAGGGAGGTGAAAATGAAGTGAATTTTATATGATTAATTTAACAACTATTGATCATCCCTGCTCTCTTTTTGTTTTAAGTTTTTTTCTTCTTTTTTTTCTATTATTGCATATAACATTCAGAGAGAGGGGGCTGGAAAAAAGTCCTCGTGACTCTAATACCTTGATAAATTAGAATAAGAAAAAGAAGAGATATAGGGAATCAAATTGTTTATTATTCCCTCAAGTTGATGACTTAAATAGCTGTTACAGATAATGTAAATAAGGAAAGAAACTAATAGAATATTATGTTATATCCAAATTACTTAATTAAAGGTATTGGGGAATATTCTCATCTCTAGAGTATCTAAATATACAATAATTAACAATTAAAAACAACTTCACTCTAGTAACACAACACTTTTCATTAGACTTGTTAGAGTGGGTTAGAGTCCCATATTGGTTGGGGAATGGATTGATGGTCTACTTATATGGAGTTGAGAAATCCTACCTTCATGATCTAGATTTTGGAGTTGAGTTAGCCTAGGTACCATATCTTTATATGGTACTAGAACCAGGTCCATCTAGTAAGGACTTTTGGCCCACACTTCCATTGGGTTTGGGCATGAAGGGGGTGTTCGAATGGGTCCGAGTCCTGCATTATTAGAGGAATGGAAAGATGGTCTGCTACTTATATATGCTTGGGCAATCCTTTCCTCATGGGTTAGTTTCTTGGGTTGAAGTTAAGGCTGAAAAGGCAATATTTTACAAAGAATAGCAAAAAATGAATTTTTCAACAAAAAAAATTACTCTCTCCAATAACTTGGAAAAATCAATAAGCTAAAATTGAAAAAGGACCGAACATCTTGTGTATAGGGCTCAAAAATCGCATAAACATAGAGTCAAAGAGCAAGTGAAGCAGCAGCTAAAGTTAGTTCCTTAATGAAGTCTTGTGTATGTGGGTGCCTGGTGATATATCTACTGTTTAAGGTACACACCACATATATACATATATATAATATCTATATATATATGAGATATATATATATATATATTATTATATTAATTATATACAAAAAAGTTTCCAATATCACGGTGTGCACGTGAAACCATGACCTTTCACGGGGTTTGGGTTTGCCTCTATAGCTACTAAGGGTTTAGTTGAACCGGAGAGAGTGATCTAAAGAATCCATTGGGAAACGTTCAATGTTTTTAAAATTTTGGTGGTTAAGGTTTATAGTCTCAAAATGGATACCAAACAATTGCTGGTGGAAAAATATGAAGGGAATTGATCTTTCAGCAGTGGAAACACGAGTCGCAAAACATTTTGAATCAGTTACTGTAGAAGAAAGTTAAACTCCATTGAAGGATCTGGAAGCGTGGTTGTTCAAATCGAGGAAAGGGGAGTCGCTGGTTATGTTATTTCCCCAAATGGAAAAGTATTAGTTACCTTGTTGATGGATATTTTGAGTGAGAGTGCAATGCTTCACTCTTACTATATAGGGGTGTATCAGAACTTACATGGACACTAGGGGTATATGTGAATTGAAAGTATAATAAAGTAGTTCAAACAATAAAAAATAGTAGAGGGATCAGGGGTATATCCAACCATTTTCCAAAGCTCCAATCCATGTGAAAGCTCGAGCAGAAGCAATGAGTGATGTTTTGATTAGAACATCACCGCTAGGTTTGGGGAGGGTAAGTATATAGCTAATACAAGAGCTGCATCATCTGACCATTGATATTTGATCTTACTTGGTCTACTTGTCCAGTAATCTGCATCTCCAAGAAAAGTTATTTGAGTGACATGATCCAATGGGGTGAGAAAGCTTAGCTAACACTCTTCTTTTCCCCCCTTCTTTTCAATAATAAGGATTTTCTACCTCTATTTAGTCATCTACTTTGGTTCCTGGATTTTTCTCCACCTCTTGATTTTCTTCCCTTTATGCTGGCTTTGAACCCTTGATCCTAGTACCAAGAGAAGACAATCTCAGCAACTAGGACAATGAGCAACAGGTGGATTTGTCTCAGCATCTGATATGTCTCTTGAATTGTCCCAAAACATTACACCAATTGTCCCACAGGTCATTTGCATGCGAAATTTGAATATGTGTGCTTTTTTTAGCAGCTTTTGAAGTTGTCCATTCATGACTGCCTAAATATTTTCCTTTCTTTTCACGATTTATAGGTATACCATTTCATCAAAGTCAGGTGTATGGTCTTTACCATTTTCATTCTTTTGCCGAACACGAACCTGTACAGGAGAACATGGTGTTGGTACTGGAAAAGTAAAGGTAAAATGTTCAAAGATTTTTTGGTGTTTTGATGTGAAATTGTTAATTGTTCACATAAACATGTTTATAATAAAGGTTAATTAACTATTCATTATCCACAAGGTACACTAGAAAAACACAACATGAGTTATTTGTTACAAAAGCAAATTTTGTTGATATTTGATGACCACAACATTGTAGACATTATTAGAGCTCAAAAAGAAAAGAAAATGAAGAAGCTAATGAAAAAAAGCGAAGTAATATCATGGCTAGAGGATACTTTTTTTTTACAAAACCAGAATAATTAATTTTATTTTCCGAGATTCACAAGAAATTAGAACATAGTAATTTCCAGTGCAATTTATAACAATTTCTATTTTCCTTGTTGTGAAAAAAAAAGAGAGGAGGTTTTGTTCTTGGGTAATATAAAATGTATCTTGATTTCATCTTTTGATTAAGTTGGTGTTGAATTCAATTTGTATGCTTTGTATCTTGCTCATCCAAACTAATTTCCAGTGTTCTCATTTTCTAAACGTGTTATTAATTGAGTTTATTGCACTGTATTTTCAGTATATTGAAAAGGAACTTGGGATTGAGAATTTGAGGACGATGAAAAGGATAAAGGATGCTTTAGATATCATGAACCCCGGAAAGCTTATTCTCCCGCTCATATGCTTTTGAGATATCTGTTTGAAATGGTTTCATTTGTTCTCTTTAACCCCATTTATCTGTTGTGACATTGTATTCTATGTTAGATCAAGTTCAAAAAACTTTGAAGTCTAACAAGTCTAAGAATTTAAATCAGGATGAATATGGGGTTCAATGACTAAGTCTGCATATAAAAAAGGAAGAAAAATCACGAAGTGCAAAATTAAGTATGATACTATGTACCACAATTGATGGGCAAAAACTAGTTTTTGTATTTATTTTTCACAGAATTTTTTTATGTCAAAGTTGTCTCTTCTTTCAATAGCGAATACACGACAATAATACATGTTGTACAGGACAGTAGGACTTCTATAAGTATTATGAGTTATTAAGACATATTAGATACACACAACTACACTTAGAGTAAATACAACAAATCACACCTGAACTTGTTCACTAAAACTTTGTACTCTAATTATACGGGCATTTAAGTATTACTCTTAACAATTTTGAACTGATTAAAGACCACCCTAAGAGATGACATGGCAAAGTGAGTGTACTCACTCTCTTCAAAGCGCGTGAAATAATAAAAATGCAATAACAAAAATCAAATGGTAAAATCATACACTTGACATTTTTTTACTGGCCAATAGATAGCCTAAAAGTTTTAAATTTTTTTTATAAGTAGGTAAAGAAAAATGTGAGGTATTCTGCAGTAAGTAAATGAATTCGTTGTGAGTTCAATTTTTTATAAATTAAAAATTACTTAACGTTTTGTTCTCTCTTTATTTTGTTTCTCTGCAACATTGTCTGCGTCCCCAGTAAGCAGGCCTTTTAAAGTTCGTCTTTCGGATAAAATTTCCGTGCCTCTTCATCCTCACCTCCCCTTCCCTTCATAAATCACAAAAATCTAACCACCTAATTAATATTTATTGAATGTAAACTTTCTTGAATTTTAAGCAACCCATTGAAATTCTATTAGTGCGGTTGTGTTGTCTTTGGAAACATGTAGTAACTTGTAATAGCCAAGAATAAGACAAAAAAACTAAAAATTTATGACTTTTTGAAAGAAATGAAAAAATATGGAAAATTTTCAAAGTTTACAAAATGAGTTCTGGTCATTTTCAAATGCTCATAACTTCTAGCTCAGGATGATAATTGTTATTATATTGTAAAGACCTTTCCAACGGCGCCGAATTTGCACAATTTCGATATAGTATGAGGGAGATACACTTTACAAGAGTTAGGTTGTTGAATTAAGGAAAGTCCAATCCAGATTTAAGGAAGGGCAAACTAGTCTTTTTATCCATTTTTTTTTTAATTCATTTTAAGGCGTAATTAGGTAAAAAAGTTTTAGTTTCACGGATCAGAAAAGTTTTTATACTTAGGATTGGGAGGGAAAAAAGAAAAAAAGAAAAAGAAGGGAAGAAAAGAAAGAAAAGATCAAGAGTTGCTAGATCCAAGGGATTGTAGTGGAATTCGTCGGGGGTGATCCCTATTAAGGTATCTGAGATATTTCATGTGGATTAATTTATCTGCACACCAATCTTGCTTCAGTTCTATTTTTTGAGTCGTTTACATGATTAAAATGAGTTCTTCATAAATCTTGTTGAATCCCTTTTGGTTGAGTAGATTGAATACCCATTGATGTTGATATGTATTTTACGATGTTATTTTGGGTTTAAATTTGATAGGCGTTGAAGGTATTTATGATCCTAGGGGTTTGGGGGATGAAACCATGGAGGTTTAGGAGATATGGAGATTAAAAAACGAAGAGAAAAAATTGCCAGACGCACCAAGGCAAGCCAGGCGCGTCGTGCCTGCAGTGCGCCATAACCAGGCTTCTCACTGTGGCCTGGCGCGGCGTACCACCATTGTACTCGGATCGGCGTTTTTTGTCAAGTTTTCATTGTTTAGTTCTTTTATGTCTTTCAAAGGTACATTAACACTGTCCAATGATCGAGTTACTTCAATGATTTCTAAAACACCTAATAAATCTCATTAAGAAACTCAACTATAACCTTGAAATCGAAATTCAATCGAGTAGTTAAGATCAAGTCAAAGAATTAAGAATCAAGATAAAGTTAGAAGTAAGTTTTAAAGTTAAAGTTCTAAAGTCAAGAGTCTATTTAAAACATTTAAACTTTGTTTTAAGACTCCTGTTTCAAGATAAGTAAAGGTGAATGAAGTTCTTTTCTTCAAAGGTATATGGGGACTAATATTTCCCAAGGATACTTAAGTTTTTTTTCCACAGTGAAACAAATAAAAAACTTTGAGTTCCAAGGATCCTTAGGGCAAGTATTTAGAAAAGAACTACAACTTTCTAAAAAAAGCAAGTAGGGAAACTAAAATTTTCAAGATAGCCTTTGAGCTAAATATTTTGAGCACTAATCTCAAACCACATAATCAATGTGTGTTAAACATAAGATTAGATAATTTGGAGAACGTAGAAGTATTGAGAATCGATTACATGGAGGAGGGAGAGTTAAGACAAATCACCAGCCCCCAATAAAAATTATCTAGCCCCCCCCCCCCCATGGGTTAGAAATAGGGGCAAACTTTTTAGATGAACCATTTTCATTGTAGACTAGGGATCCATTAGGCACTTCAGGTCTTACATCTTTTGTCCGGTATAGGATGCGCTGGTAGTAGCGGGAGGGGGGGTAGATCGTTGTGTTTAACATCACTTTAGCTCTTAAGTGATGGTTTGTCGGTTAGAGAAACGCCCAAATCGTTATTTGGTAGTTTGTACAACATCAAGATTTTGTATGTGGACATACATCTTGAGAGTTAATTGTATACTTGTATCATTCAGAATTTACAAAAAACATGTATTCGGATATTTTTTTTTTATGACTGCCACTTAATTTTTAATTGCAGTTTGAAATGAGTTAGTTATTCATGAGTTGAGTAGAGCTACGATAAGTGTTCATTATTACTCCTTTTCAAGCTTAAGTGTTGTTAGCATTCCAATTCACATACTCGTACATTTAATGTACTGATGCTAGTTGGCCTGCATCGTGTCATGATGAAGACGCAGGTAACTAGGATCAACATTCAGTATACCGTTGATCCAGTGAGCAGCTCAGAGTCAGTTGGTGAGCCTCCCTTCATTCCGGAGAACATCTTCATCATTTAGTTATTATTTTAGTTTTCAGTTGTTAGAAAGATTGAGGGTCCTGTCCAACATCCCTTTTTAGTTTAGAGGCTTCATAGACAAATGGTATTAGTTTCTTAGTCTTTTCTTTTCACTTGTAATTGACTAAGACTTGGGTTGCCACTTTGGGTAAACATTACCTTTAAGCTATATAATTGAGTTATATCTTGTGTTTAAGTCTTCCACTAAATTATGTAAGCCAGGCCAAGGGTTCGCTCAAGGCCAGAAATGGTCATTGGGTGTCGGCCACGTCCAGGGTATGATGCAAAAATGTGGGTTTATCAACTTTCTTACACAATCTTCAATTTACATTTGATTGTTAAGAAAAAAAATGAATTTCAAAAAATAATATTCTTCAAGGGACAGATTTGTGGGATAGACAGAGGGTTCGAAAAAGAAAAAATAATTATGCTTTTTTAAAAATAAAAACTAATGTTCATGAATGTAAAAGAAGAAAACAACTATTTGAAGGATGGAAATTCGAAAAAAAGCTAGTTGTAACAAGACATAGTCTAATAGGATAACTGCGACTAAGTATATAGGGCAACAAGCAAGAAACTAGGGGCGGCAAAGAGCCAAGAAATGACCACGCTTGCCCAAGAGTCCAAGCACTGCACCCACCTTAAATGACCATACCACGGCCAGTGGTGGGGCGACCAAGCCGTGGTCTGGGCCGTGGTTAATAGGTAGCTCCCAATGGGTGCCTAATGCGAGCTCATCTCACGAGCCACTTCAAGGCCAGTGGTGGAATGATGCACTACTCCAAGGAAGTTCGTGGTGATTGCCAACTTATGACGAGCCAGAATAAGGTGGCCTAGATATAGTCCAAGACCACGATAGGGTTTGCCTCTCGTGAGAACCTAGAGTAGGCTGCAAGTGAGGGCCATTTTGATAAATTCCGGTTTTTTGAAGTTAGATGAATTAAAGTGAGTGGTTGGTTTTGCCTAAGCTATATAAGTATTTTAACCCTTTACAACTCATCGTTCAAGACATTATTCCAAAGTCCCAAAAGCATCACCAAAGTTCATCCTCTCAAATATTTTCCTCTCTAGACATTGAATAAGAAAAGAAAAATGAGTGAGCTAGGTCAAGATCAAGGCCTCAATTCCTCAGAATTTGTGGGATTTGTTATAAGGTATGATATCTTTCATCCAAGTCCCATCTATCATTCATGAGAGTCCTCCGAAATTCAAATTTCAACAGGTAGTACGAAATCGCCAATTGTTAGGTTTGACTCAAAAGTCAGGTGCTTCCTTTCAAACTTAATTCAATGGTTAGATTTATTAGCAAATTAGAGGGATTTTAATGGTTTTAGCTTGACTTGGTGATGGCCTCCCACCCCCACCCATATCATTGGTAGTTGGATTGAGCAAATAGTCCCCTCCTTGAGTTATTTAGACTTTCTTCTTTCCTTGAGGACTTTGGAATTGGTGAATCGTAATCATCATGTGTAATAACATGTATTCGATTTGTAAAGAAGACTTTTCCATGAATAGTATACACTTAGCTAAAGAGGGACAAGTCCCCAAATTGAAATAGCATGTATGAGAACAAGGGCTTTACTTTTCAAGGAAGTATATAAGTATGTTTAATTGAGATTAGAAGTTACGTGTATGATGTATGATGTGCACCCCCGAGCTACCCCCGAGGAGGGGACACAGAAATAGGACACAAGTATCCCAATCTCACCCTGCTGGCTTGTGAATAAGCATACTAAAGAATCTAAACTGTTGCAGAAGCTAAATCATAATTTATAATGAAAAGATGGGGAATACCCATATGCTAAAATTGATATATATGAAAACTGATGAGTTAAACACAATGAAGTTACTTACTCAACACTAAGTTGAAACTAAATATGTCTTAAAATAGTCTCTAAACTGGCATAAAAATACTGGGACATGCCCCAGCTAAATTTAACAAAAACTGAAACTAAATTACTGAAAGACTGAAATGAAAATCATGGTTGTTTTCCTCGGGAATGAGGACTTTACCATGAATCTGCTAAATGGAGATAGAAAATCGATCGATGCGTGATTCTGGATGCTGCAAAACCTGAAACCTACATCACGAGAAGAGAGATGTAGGCACCGTATGCGTCAGTATTGAAAGGTACTGACACATGTAGGATAGAGCAAAAACTTAAATAAAACATAAACTGAAACAAGCAACAAAAGGAAGTATAATAGTGTGAACATGATATACTGAATTTAAGCTAATGGATGCAATGACCAATTTATAACATGTGGAAATTGAAATACTAAATATAGATAAATTGTCAATGCAGAGAGTCTGAGTGACTTGGGAGCTACTAATAACCGATAATAAAACCGCATGCGCTAAACTGTGGAGTGCGAGTATACGCACAATTGAGAGGACCAAAATATAACCTGCCATAACGTATAAATGCATTGCTTGGCGTGATCACTAAAAAATTTATTGCCCACTAGGGGACTTACAACCTATTGGCTCTTAGTTATGCGACTAATTGGGTACGCTGAATCCTAGTCCAACTTCGTATTCTGCTACTCCCACTGAATCTAAAATTTATGATTCGTTTGAGTTTATTGTAAAGATCTCGAAACTAAACATGTAAACTGAGAATTTGAGAATGCAATAATTAATCGGTAATCATGCAATTATACTGTGAGGCATGTATATCTGAACGTCTGAATATCTGCTTAGCATGTCTTATCAAGAACTAAAGAAATACAAAGCTAGGCCGTTTGAAATTCCATGCAATAATATGATTAATAACATGATAATTTGATTTGGAACATATATTCTAGAACCCTAGGTTAAAATCTGACAACAGAATCAAGGAAGTTGAATGAAAATAGGGACCCAATGGGTGAAAGGGAACCCACTAGGGAAATCCCACATACCTTGGCACCCCCCCCCCACCCATGGGATGAAATCCAGAAAAATATTTTAGGTTTTGGCTGGTAGGAAATGCTTCTGCTTGTTGACGTTCTTTGAACTAGGTTTGAGATTTTCTCCTCTGTTTCTTCTAATTTTCTAATTTTTGATTAATGATTTGACTTAGCTATGTTTAATTATGTTTATAGACTTAAAACTGACTATAAAATCTGATTTATATTAGGGTCACAACGGGAGTAAACTTTAGTTTAAACAAATGGGCAAGGTCAAAAAGACCCTGGGAAGTTTGTCGGACCAACGATTAGCCAGGACTGACGGTCCGTTGATTGACCGATGCCCCGTCTTTTGGTACGTAGGTTGGGCATGTTCGACAATCTTTAGTAAAACGGGCATAACGTTTTACAGGGAGGTTTGATTTTAGAAAGGTCGGTGGCTATGGAAATCTAATCCAATTATCTATCTGTGGAAATTTCATGGGACACCTAATTGATTTTTTGCTAAGAGTTATGACCATTTGAACTTTACCCAACTACAATTCCCCCTTAATTATTTTCTAAGTATACTTAGTTCTTCTCATGAACCTTAAGTTCTTTAGAGGCATAAGCTATCACCTTACCTCGATGCATCAACACACAACGTAAGAAAACTCTGGATAGATCACAGTAGATCACATAACCATCAGAACCCTTTGGTAGAGTCAAGATAGGAGTTGTAGTCAATCTTGTTTTCAATTCTGTAAAGCTTTTCTCACAATCATCTTAACATTGCAACTTGACCATATACAAGTAAAAACCTAGTCCTAATGGTATGGTCGGATTGAAATCATTCCACAAAAACCTTCTGGTAATAACCCGCTAGACCAACCAAAGAAGAAACTCCGGATTATTTGTAGAGAGTGATGTCTGAGGTTACTGGTTTTCTTTGTTCTATCTTCTGAGACTTCACTCGCATCCCTTCGCTAGATACAAGTGAGCCAGAAAAGCAACAGATTGCAATCAAAAAAAAAAAAAATCATATTTACTAAAACTTAGCGAATAGTTTAAGGGCGATCTTGCGAGTCTGCACAACAACTCTCAAATGACTGCATGGTCTTTGTCACTCCTTAGAGTAAATGAGGATATCCTCATAAAGGACGATAACGAAAAATTCCAAGTACTGTCTTGACACAGCAGTTCATCAAATCCATGAAAGCTAAGGCAGGAGCATAGTTAGTACACACCGACATAACTATAAATATAATAACCATACCGGAGTTATGAAGGTTGTTTGCAGAATTTAACATCTTAATCTAGCTAAAGATAACCCGATTGAGGTCTATCTTTGAGGAAATGGCTAACACCCTTGGTAGTTAGTCAAACACGTCATCCTCCTGGGGTGGGATACTTGTCTGATTGTACCTTGTTCAACGTCTATAGACAATGTATAGTCGGAGGAGAACCATCTTTCTTCTTTTACGAACAACACTGGTGCACCACATGGTGAAATATAGATATGATGAAGCCTTTAGCTAGAAGGCTCTTTCAATAGCTCTTTAAATTTCATAAGCTCTTGTGGACCATGTTGTAAGGAGGAAGGAAAGAAATAGGCTTGTGTATCTAGAGATTAATTCCAAAGTGATTTCCCCTTTCGGGAAGAAGGAATACTCCGTTGAAAGATCTTCTGGAAATTCACGACTCTGGAACGAATCAATAGTAGGGGGATTCAACGGCTAGAATCCTTAGGCTCGAGAATACCTGATAGAGAATAAACCTTAGATATCATCTTTCTGGACTTAAGGTAAAGAAATAAATCGATCCATAGGCCCAAAGCTTACTACTCTCACCATTCTAAGATGGGTTCGTCAGTACACTGAAAATGAAATCCTAGTTCTATATCGACATGAGGCATAACACGAGGTAAATATCCATGGCCTTAAAAGACATCGAAGTATACCAATTTACAACCTTACTATATCTGGTGAGGTGACTTTCTGAGAGACTGTGATTGAAAGGCATTTCTGTTTGTAAACTCGTCTAGCATGTAACTGGGGTCAAAGATTGGAGTATGACTGCGAAAGGTTATGAGAGAGTTTCTGACTGGACATTGAATTGGACTGCTATGTAGGAGTTTTACAAAAGAAAGAGGAGCCCCGGAGTAAACATGCAAAACATCAAGGATAAAAGACGGTAACGTTACTAGTGACTACATAGGAGAAACCTTCTTATCTACGAGCCGGAAGAGCAACAATCTGTTATGGGGATGAACGCCACATTCTAGTATGACCTTTATCATTTGTTCCGTTTGTTCTGTTACCCGATGAGTTGGATGACTTGCTAGTGTTGCTGAAGTTGTGACTGAGATCTACCATTTCCACCTTTGGAATGGGTTAGAAGAACAATCACCTCAACCTGTGACACAGACTGACCCCACCCAAAACATCCCTCTTTTCATGCAAAGACACTCGACCAGATGGTTCGTACCAGACTTAGGGCAAGTTGGGTAAGTCTTGGGACTTGAAACACTGATCTTGAGATTTAGAGCTTGATGCACTACCATTATGAGGCGTGAGGTAACCCTCCGGGGGTCGTCAGAAAAGAATAGAAATAGAAAACCAAATAAGAAAAGGAGGGAAGAAAGAAAAGAAAGAACAAAAATCTCATTCGTCTCAACCTAATAATAAATAAGTAACTCCACCTTTTCACTTCTCTTTGCTATTTCGCCCCGACCCTTTTTATCTCACCCTCTCAATTTTTATTCTTTCCTTTCAAAGGTTATTGATCGTTTCTTTTGCCTTACACACCATCTGGGTATTGGTAGTCCATTGCATTTCCCCTAATTGGTTAGGTTCCTACCCGTTTCACTTGTCTCGTGGACGGCATTTTTCCCTCTTACAGGTCCAGTCTTTTTATACTCCCTCTTTATCCCCTTTTTTCGTGCATTTGCATGGCCCTTCTGCCCCCATTCCCTCACGTCTGCCAATTTCTTGTTAGCTTGGCTGGCTCCAGCGTTGCACACCTCTTTATCTGTAACCCAATCATGTGTATGTCTCATCCAACTTGATGCTGTTGTCCACCTGCTATTTCCCTTCCCCTCCACCGCCCTTTGGGTCACATATTTTTATTGTTGCTGCCTCTAACGTGGTTCGTTACCGCATTTTTTTCGTCATGGCCTGTCCCCTTACTACCACTCGGTTTGCGCCCTCGGCTGTGTATTTGTCGTGCGCTGACGGAGTACACTCTAGTTTGGGTGTAGATAGTGGCTTTGGTGGGTCGGTGAGAGAAGAGAAGACAAAAGAACCAAGATCGATAAAGATAAAACAAATACACAAAACAATCGAGAAAGGGGTCATAGAAAATAATGAAAAGAAAAAAAAAAAAAAAAAAAAAGGGAAAAAAAAAAACTAAAAAGGTGGGGGGGAAAAAAGAAAGGGGGAAAAAAGAACAGAAAAACAAACCGATATAAAAACAAAAAGCCCATTCTCTTCCCGCCGCTGGCCGGTGACCTCCCCTCCACCATACTGTTCGTCATTGTCATCTATCGCTACACATCTCACTTTGTCCTCTCTTCTTGCTCCTTGTTTTTCCGCCCCACTCTTCTGAAGCTTTTACAACTCTCCGCGACTTTCCTCGATGTATTCCTCCTTCTCACCGCTTCTCCTCTTTCTTCTCCTGAGTCCTGTTATCTTGGTTTTTTTTCATCTTTTGCTTCACGAGTCCTTCACGACACACCCTTCGTCTTTCGGCTTGCTTCCTGGTTCGCTGTGTCTACCCCCAATTATTCGGCGTCCTACTGCTTTGGGTTGGTCTCCCTCGTAGGTCGGCCGTTGACCACTTAAATCGACAATGACCCCCCAAATAAACCCTACGGCAGCCACCCCGTTAAATCCCCCGACCAAGAGAGCCGCATAGTCCCAAACCCCCGTGCGCCGCCCAACATCCACACGGGGGGGCTCACACCACACCCCCAACCGCAGGTCGCCACAACCCAAAAGGTCTGACTAGTCATCAAAGTTTCTCCATCTATTTTTTCTCTTCTCTTTTCCTTGAAACGATTTTTCGCTTCGAATAATTTATCACTATTACCCCTTGCTGAGCTTTCTCGTTAAAAAACAAAAAAAAAAAAAGGGGGGGTGTATAAACCA
Source organism: Solanum habrochaites (assembly GCA_027704765.1). Classification (NCBI taxonomy): domain Eukaryota; kingdom Viridiplantae; phylum Streptophyta; class Magnoliopsida; order Solanales; family Solanaceae; genus Solanum; species Solanum habrochaites. The sequence goes on along the minus strand of JAKWJA010002499.1, from coordinate 50,783,736 downwards.
ATAAACGAACCGGTCCAGGGCGGCTGGAAAAATATAATAAAATTACAAGAAATAACATTACCAAAAGTACGCCGGCATAACAAATCAGAAATTAAGATTATCCAAAACCTACATCAAATATTAAAAATCAACAAATCAATCCTAAACAAAAATAAACAAAGCAATATCCAAAAACAATTACTAAATCATAAAAATAAAACATAATAAAACACTAAACAAGAAAATTTTTGTTTTTGCTAAAGGTTACCGGTCAGCACTCACGTGCGGGGTAGGGGATCTACCACCTATCTCCCTATTCTGTCCCCCTCCTGTTGAACCCCTGCATTGGCTCTTCGTCTAAATGCATCTCTCTTCCAGTCTATTCACTTTCCTCTTTCTCTAGGCCCTTTGTCAACCCAAACCTCGCGTCAACCTTCTCGCCCTTTCCAGTTGACACATTATTCTCATTCTTCTTTTTCATTACCTGTTCTCTCCGTTTACCTACAGTATCCTGTCCTTCATCCCGCCGTCTTGCCTTGTAAGTCCTCCCATACCCGTTCCCACCCTCGCTAAAACGTTTCCCCGCCGGAGTAACTCCCTTTCTCACAGAAGCTCAGCGACTCTCTACTCCTGTTTTTTCCTTCCCTTCATTTGTAAGGTTACATTCCTTTCAATCCCAATCGTCACCTTTTCTTCATTCCGTTTGTCGATGTTCCTCCACCGCCTTTACTCCTTCGTCTCATCGTATCTCGTTCGTGTTTTTCCTCGCCTACCCTTATTCTTCCCTTCTTTACTCCGCCGCCCCATACCTTTTCCCCTGACTCTCTCTGCATTTTCATAAAGAAAGAAAGATTTCACCTTCTATTTCCACATTTGTCTCTTAGTCTGACCCATCCCCTTCTTTGCCTACCAATCTGATTTACACTGCTGATCTGTTATGTTCATTTCTTATTAAAGTTTCGTTATTTCCCGCTTGGTTTTCTCCCTTTTGCTTCTTTGCATTTGCCATTTTTAATCACACAAAAAACACCCAACCCACCACCACCCCCCCCCCACCACACATTACACCTGTTTTAGGGATGGAAACACTAGCTGAGTGAAGGGACTGGGAGCCAAAAAATCTGCTGACCTCGCGACCGCTTCAACCAACATGATTTCAACTGAGAAAGTCATAGTTCCAGTCCTACACTTCTTATTTCCTTAGCCTGTTCCTAAGTTTAAATGTTCAACCTGCTGAGCTGAGTCAAAATATAAAGATTTCATATATCAAAGTTAAATCGCAATTCTGCACTCATTTTTCACCAATCTCACCATCCATACAAAACTTATTCACTGAGCCATGGATTCAGCAACCATGTAGGGAGCATAACTGGTGGAGAGTTGGGGATACTGAGTATATACTTTTGGAATTCATGTTACCTGCCTTAAGTGCATGAATTCTTGGAATTTTTCTTTCTCAACACTCGATGGGAAAAAAACTGTGTCAAGAAAATCTAACTTAAAGTAATCCCAAGTGATAGGGATTCTTCATTTGCACTCATATTATCTTTTCAATGAGGTGCTAACAAAATATGCGCAAATCTTTACAACTGGTATTGGATCCCAACTCAAACCGATCTTTCCAACGCTTGAAAGTACCTCAAGATTTTCTTGACTCATTCAATAAATTCTGAGGATCCTCATTAGTAGTACTCCTACGAAACTCAGGCGGATTTCATCCTAACAAGTCACGAACCCTTGCTACAAAGAATTACCCGATTCAATCATCATGATCATGAAACTCAATTGTTCGGTTAGTATACTATGAGCCACATCTCTTATGGACTCCTGGAAATCAACTTAAAGACTTCCTGATCTAGGACTTGAGGAGTTGCGTTTGCATTTCTGGCATTCACATTCCTAGCATTAGCTCTACGAGGAGGCATGTTCTAAAATGTAGAATGTCAAGTTAGAATGGAATAAGATCATACCTCACGCACTATAAGAATACCAAGAAAGTGAAGTTTTTCCTAAAACAATTCATAGCCTTCCTCTCATTAGATGTGGTGCGCTTCACACCCATGAAAAGAACTCTACTTAGTGCGACTTTTTCAGAAATCCTAGGACACTTAAACCTAGTACTCTGATACCAAGTTTTGTCACGTCCCGAGCTACGAGACACGGACACCGAACCTTGGACCACAAGTGATCTCAATCTAACCCCGCAGGCAGGTGCATGAGAATACTAAAGAAATAAAAAGCTAGGGTTCTGAAATTCATGCGATAATATGAGTAATAACATGATATTCTGATTTGGAACATAAATTTAATAAATTCATGAAGTTCTATCAAAGTTCAAGAAACCCTAGGTTTAATCATGACAAGAGAATCAAGAATCAGATTGAAAACAATGGACCCAATGGGTAAAGGGAACCCACTAGTGAAATCCCACATACTTGGTGATGAAATCCAGAGAAAAATACTTAGGTTTCGGGGCTGGAACTGCTTGAGCTTGTTGCGTTCTTGAACTAGGATTCTTGAGTTTTTTCTCCTCTCTTGCTTCTACTTTTGTAATTTTTTATTTAATGATTTGACTTATATATGATTTAATTATGTTTCTAGGCTTAAAATAACTAAAATCTGATTATTTAGGGTCAAAATGACGTAACTTAATGTTTAAACAAAGTGGAAAAGGTCCAAAAATACCCCTGTCGAAGTTGCTGTTGGACCAATCAACGGCCAGGACTGACGGTCCATTGATTGACCGACGCCCCGTCGGTTGGTCCATTGGTTGGGCGTGTTCGATAGGCCTTTACTAAAATGGGCATAACTTTTTACTCGGAGGTCTGATGTTAGATATGTCGATGTCTATGGAAATATAATTCAATTATCTATCCGTGGGTAGGTCATGTGACACCTAATTCCTTTTATGGTAAGAGTTATGACCATTTGAAGTTTACCCATCTGCATTTCCCCTTAATTTTCTTCTAATTCCCACCTACGGACCATTCTGGTCATCTGTAGCTCTTGTTAGAGAGTGGGTGAATGGGGATTTCGATCGATGGTCACGGACTACGGACTGTCGTCTCACCTGAAGACCGTAGGTTCTTCCGTCGATCAAGACTTAGCCAATTTTCTTGGGCTGAGATTTTTGGGAGTTTATGATCCCATCGACGGTTGTGCAGGAAGGACCACGGGTCAGGCTACAGTACGTCGATGGTCTATTCTGTTGCACCTGTAGATCTTTCTAAAAATCTAATTTTTGGTCTGTTTTGGATACGCGGTGTTATAGATTAGCTTGGAGAATTGTTTATATTGCTTTCCTTAATATGTATGAATAAAGGTGATGATATAGAATTATTCCTCTTATAGTATGATGACTTATGTGCATTAAATATACTTACGACCATGTTGTTATCTCTTATATTTATAAATTGTCTTATGTTGACTAATGCTTATATATGTTTATGTTGATGATTATGCTAGTCATCATATTTAGTACATGCTTGGACTAACACATGTTTTTTCTACATTCTTATCAAATGTAGGGTCCGGCAATGTTGACTTTCATCCCCGTGGCTAGGTTCATAGTTTTGATGACCACTTTTTTTTTGTCTTTCATTTTATGCTTAGAACTATTGTATGGGTTGTGTACCAAGGATATTCATTTGTTGCGGAGAAAATTGGACCAGTTAAAAAGATTATGCAGTGGTACATGGTTGATTTGTAGATGCTTTGATGAGAAGATTATACATGTAGAAAAACATTTCAATATGCCATAAACCAGGCGTTTACTCCAAAAATAAAACTATCACCCTCCCCCCATAAAAATGAAGGATACCATTTTCGAAAATAATTTAAAATACATCTATATTTTTGTAATGATGATAAATAAAACTAAAGGTCAAACGATCTCAAATTTAGGAGTGTAACTACCACAACTGGCTTCATCGCATGAAAAACTATATGTTGCATTATCTAGAGGAATATCTATGCCAACAAACAAGTGCAGGTCATGACTGAACAACCAAATTGGTGCACACACACATACACAAGAAATACTCTCTATAAGAAAGTATTAGAGTAGATTTGATTAATACCAAAAATCTCAGAAATCAAACATCAAAAAACATACACCACACATGTAGCTAATCAAAATTATATTGGATGAATTTTTAGGTTAGGTGCAAGAGGAGACAATATGAAAATTACAAGAAAATTATCATTGAAGACATTAATTTTGTGTATATAAAGTTATTAAAATACATGGTACACTTAATTTCAAAAATAAAAAAGGAACTTATAGTTCATGACACGACATAATTAAGAGGAAAATTGTGAATTAGTGAATAGTTACTTACTAACAGATTGTGTAATAACTATTTAAGAATAGATTCACCATTAACATATTATAACGAGGTGCAATATTAAATACATATTGATATGTTGAAAGCCTAAAATATAAAGATTTATATGTTGAAACCATTAACTATTTGTCTATAGAGATCTTAATATATAACCTACACCTGCAACACACGTGCAGTGAATCTAGTATATTATTATAAGTGAGAAACTCCTAACTTAAAAGTTGAACAATCATTCTACCCTTATTTTTATCCCTAAACTAAACTAAATATTAATATATAAATAATTTAATATAAAATAATAATCTTATTAAAATTCATGCATCTAGACACAACAATTCAAATTCTTCAGGATATTAAATTTTCTATGTCATCATTTCATACTCATATAATCATATATATTATTTAAATACTAATTAATAATTATGTTATATTATATTATATTATACTAAATACTAAAAATTGAATTGCCATAGTACCTTCAGACTAAATTAAAATTGAGGTCGCATAGGCATTGTTTGATGTGCTTCATAGTCATATGGTGGGAATCACAATTGCAAAAGTGTAAGATCATGTGTTTTGCGACCACGTTGCCCTTATCACAATCGTGACGGTAAAAAATAATAGTTCACCCAATTATATGTTGGTCACTTTAAAATCCTCTTTACGATCGGGAAGAGCAATGCCTGGCATAATTAAGAATTCCCAAAATTAGGGTTTCTTTTGCATTTTTGCATTTTTGAACCCTAAGAATTCGGTGTGGGCGATCGCAAAAGTTTTTTTGTTTTTTTGAGATTTAGGATTTAGGTAAGTGATTTTGACTCGAATCCTTCATTACACCATTATTGTTATTCCATAACCTCGACATCAGTTTCTTGCTCTTTTTATTTTAAAGGAATAGAAAGTTTCTCTTAAATTTGAGTTGAAGGTTTATAAGTTTTAAAGTTGATTTCAACTGATGTCTCATCAAAAGTTCTGCCAAATCATTTTTTCCTTGGATGAATTAAGTTGTCTTGTAAGTACTTCATACATCTTTCATCTTTAATTCAGTTTTTTAATCTTTGATTCAGTTGCGAATTCCCACTACTATTTTAGTGAAACTATACATGCACGTGCGCGTGCGTGTGTGTGAGCTTTACTTTTATGCCATGTAAAAATTTAATAATTAGCCTTATTCGATAGAAAAAGGTAGCTAACGAGGTAAAAAAATCCACAAGAACTACCTGAATCTCTTGGTTAGTATGGGTGAATTAACAGAGGTTAAAGTATACACAAGAGTTAACTATCAATTTTGTGTAGGTCTTTCAAGATGTTGAACTAATTAAACAATTATGTAGGTCTACTTGTGTCTTCGTTGTATGATAGATTAAATTAAAATATATTTTGCATATATTTTAAGAGGATTCCACCAGTTTCGGAGTACGTTTGCAAGGACATGTTAATCCTGTTTATGATAGATACCATGGAAAGTACCTGGGAGGTCTAAGTGGATTTGATTATTCTCAAGGACCAAATTTGGTGATGAAAGAGTGAAAGGAAAGTCAGCGATATACACGCAACTAAGCGAATTTTTTTATCTTACATACCAATGCTCTGTGATATTTTAGGTCTTATATTGGTATGATTCACAACAGAAATTTAATATCCAATAGAAGATACTGAATCCATATGATTCTATGGGATATTTGTGATCATCTATGAAATCTTAGCCATAACCCTAGTGCGGAAAGAGAAAAGAAAAAGAAACGAAGGGGAAATAAGAGGGATGATATTCGAGTGATATCAGGACTAATAACAAATTTTATGAGGAAGAAAGGAAGATATTCCAGTTAACCATCAGATTAATGCTAATGTAATTGAGGTAGATATCTTGTTAGCCTTGAAACTAATGCTAACACACTTGAAGAAGATGAGTCTCAAAGTAAGTAATATCCTTAACAGGTTATTAGATATGAAGTGAATGCATTTAGTAGTAATACACGACATTTGAATATCGATTTCAAGAAATAAGTTAAGGCTGCGAGGAGCACGAGCAAAAACCCAAAATTGGTACCAGTAAGACCAAAAGCTTATTAGACTTTTTGAAATAATTAAGAGATTGCTTTTAGTGTAGGCAGACTTGTATATAATCGTAAGATCCTTAATCTTTCCTAAGAACAAGTAGCAACTCCCATGTTTCAATTTATGCCATAAAAGTTTCAATAGACACATATAACTTTAAAGTGAAATGAAACCAATGATTACAAACATTCCATAACATTAATATTTGTGGCCATAAGGCTTTCTAAACTTGTGTTCTTAGATATACCGTAACATTTTGGTAGGTATCATATCATTGTAGTTGTTATACTTATATCAAGCTTGTTGCAGATTAGGAGGTCGAAGAAGCTAATCATAGAAGTGAAGAAGTTGGTCCAATGAAAAACAATCGATAAATCATGGTGAAGTTAGCTGATAACACTCCGTATATTGAAATTTTTATAAAAAATACGCACACTACTTATATGGTAAGGTTTAATAATTTGTACATTATGTATTAACATTTGTTAGATTTTTCATTCCTTTACATTAAAAATATTTTTCTAAAAATCTAATGATCGTGTTTGTTTGATAAGTATAATCATTAGACCATCCCAATGAGATATGCCTAAAGCAAACATAGTCAACATGAACAATATGAGGTTGGTGAATGAAAAAGGAATAAGATGGGGAGTGGGAATAGAGTAATCTAAGCGTAGGGCATCATAAAAAGAAGATGGACAGAATTTTGAAAAGATAACATCATACCTGCTGGTGATACTTTCTGCTCAAGTTTATTCGGGGCCGGTTGCTAATGTGTTGAATGTTCAGTAGATCCCAACACCCCATTCGTTATGATATTATTAGCTACAATTTCTTCAGATTTTATTCAGGCCATCATAGTCTGTCTAGGAAGATGCTAGGCTGACGTTATATTTGTTTACTTTAAAAGCAAACAAACCGATCAACTATATGTATTTAGAAGATTTCTGCATTAATTGTGTCTTTAACTGCAAGTCATATGTATCATCAAACTATATGTAAAACATTTTATTCAGTAGTGTGTTATATATATATATATATATAATATATAGATATTATATATATATATAATTAAATTAATAAATTTTAAATAATAATATTTAAATACATAATGGTAGAATAAAACTTCCAACAATTAACACTTAATTTTTTGTTTAGGACAATATAATTATAATTAATTAGGTAAACTAAATTAGAGTAGAAAACAATAATCTATGAATCTCTTCGAATTTTGTGATTCTTTAAATTTTGAAATTTACAAAACATTATCTATCATGAAAAAATAATGTATGAAATTCTACAAATTTTCTTATACTTTGAATTTTGAAACTAAAATCAATTTATCCTATCATGATTCAATATGAACCATTAAAAAAATTTTGATAGATGAAAAGACAATCAAATATCATTATAATTACCCAGGGAAAATTGCTTCTCTCTCATCACATTCCTTTTCTTTCTATCATATATATTCTCTTTTCTTCTTCCTAGTTTATGACATGAAACATATCGCAAGGAAGCAACTGGAGAGAAGAACAAAATAACTCATTATAAATACAAGAGTGCTTCGTATAATATAGTTCAAAGGGTTAGACTTAATAGTATAAGATATAAAACTTATATATTCTTTAGCTCTTTTTATGTTTAGATTATACTTTTTAGGTTTTTATTTTTCATTTGGAGTTAAATTTGGTGTCCCCAAAATGAATTTGGTATGCCAAACCCATATTTTTATGTAATTATATATTGTTTTGCATTTTTATGAAAAAAAATTCTTTGTTTTTGTGTTAATATACTTTTAAGTTCTATTTAGGGGTAATTCTTCAAATTATATATCATTTCTCGTGCGGACGAAAATTTTGAAAAGCACGTGTCGAAAACTAGTTACCTTAAAAACATGAACTTCGAACTTGATTATTAAATTACTATAATATCCCTAACTTAGGTTGTGACTTTATTGATGACTTGTGACTTTTTCGATAACATGTGAGCTTTTTCAAAGGGTTTTGATTTTTTGACGAGTTGTGACTTTTCCTAGGAGTTTTTCCTTTTTCAAATAAGTTGTGACTTTTCCAAAGAGTTGCGACTTTTTTAAAAAGTTAAATTTACCAAAGTGTTGTGTCTTCTCGAAAAGGTCGTGTTTTTAAGACAAGACACAAAAAATATATGTTGATACTACACTTTTTTGACTATAAATAGATCGTATTCCTTCCAATTTTCATCAACATTTTTAAATAGTATTCTACTCTTCTTATTCTTCTTCTTCTTCTTCTTCTTCCTCTTGCATTTTAAAATGTTTTGTCTTATTTATTGTCGTTAAGAGAGTTGAATGTTTAGCAGAAGAGGAGCCCCCAACGGTTGGTAACACTATGTGATGAGGAAGTCGTTTTCATTCCTATAATGAGTTTATTTGATCAACCTCGAGTACTGAGGAGGAGGAGGAGGAAACAAATAAATTTAATGATATAATAATTGTTAGTTTATGTTTCAATTATGAAGTTACATGATGTATGTAGTATAAAATTTAATCGTTTTGTTTAATATTTTTTGTTATGTAGTATATGCTTTTTAATATCTTTTTAAAAAATTTACAGAATTGTGACGATTTGTTTTTTATGCTCAAGACAAATAAATGACTTTATATATCAATGCTACTTATGTGATTTAGACTTTCAGGAATCTTTCTTCAAAATAATTATTACTATATAAATATTGCCCTTTTGTTTTACTTATTAATAATTCTTAACATTTAAGTATTTTAGACAAAGAAAGGTTGATATGTCTTTAAATAACGTAAATAGAAGTTTATATTAGTTTAATTTTTATATTTTATTTAATAGATATTTTTGTGAGATATATACGACTATTAATACAAATATATATATTTATTAGTTCCCTTTATTTCACATAGTCCCTTGAAATGGTAAACACATACTTTCCACCACTAATCAACTTTGTTTCTTCCTAGGCTGCAACATGCAAGATTACATAGAATAAACTCAATAAAGATATGAACTGTATTTATACCTAAACACCTTAACGCCTAATGGACTCCGCCGCATAGGTACGTTCTCTAATCCTCATACGTTTTAGGCATTATCTATTAGAATACTTCATAGACACAACGAGAAGAAAGAAGTACACGATTACATTTAATAACATTGATGATTTTTGATACTTAAACAATATGTTAGTTTTAAAAGAAAAGTCCCATCAATGTTTGCTGAGAAAGTTTACACTCAAATAGCTTAAGAATAGAGACATACCGGTGTTTGTGAGGCTTGACGAAAATATCACTACATGCAGAACAAAACAACATGTCAAATTTTCTACAAATTTTTTTTGATGGGCCTCCAAGGGGATACAAACGATAAAACAAACCCCCCCCCCCCCTCATGTTTATAAAATAGATAATACATACGATTGAATGTGTGGTAGGAGAAGAAAATCTTGCCGCGTTATACTATTTGAAGTGGCTCAATTTACAAGCTGAAAATGTTGAATGGAAATAGTTGCTTTGTAAGCTTGAAAAGTATTGTAATACCAGTTTGCCAAAAAAAAAAAAAAAACGTATCAATATGGTACAAAAAAGATGTTTACTCCAATAATAAAACTATAACCACCCCCTTGCCTTTTTTTTAAAACGAATAATGCTTATGATTTAAAGTATGTGGTGGAAAACATTGTGCCCGAGTTATAATTTTTGAAGCAGCTAAATATTTTCTAGGCTACAACGTGCAAGACTACATAGAATCAATTTTAGTAAAGATAGATCTCCAACTTAGCCTAAAAAACACCTTAAGCCTAAGGACTTAGCCCCGCCTTAGGGATGTTGTCTGATCAATTCTAACTTTTTTTTTACAGTTATCTGATTGTGATAATTCATAGAAAAAAACATAAGAAAAGAATTCAAGATTTCATAGACATAAAAATTAAAGATTCTTTTAATTATATACATTAGGTTTGTTTTGAAAGAAAATGTGTACATCATGTTGCGGGGAAAACTAAACCCCTCATATAGCTTATGCAATGGGATACCGTTAATTTGTTGAAACTTTGACGAGAATATTATACATGCAGAAAAACAAAATGTCAATATTCCATAAATAAAACCAGGTGTTTAATCGAACAATACAACTATCACCCCCCCCCCCTCCCACGAAAATGAAGGATACCCTTTCAATTTTTTTTGTAAACAATTTAAATACGTTCTTATTTCTGTGATTGATAGTACAAAATAACTAAAAGCCAAACGATACAATGGTAGGATTATACATACCACAACATGCTCCCAAGTAATACAGAATGACACAACTTAAAAAAGTGCCACTATCAGAGGCAATATCTTGCCAAACAAAACAATTGCAGGTCATGGACTGACAACCATATTGGTTCACAAGGACATACAAAAGAAAACTACTCTCTACAAGAAAGTTATTAGGTGAGATTTTATAATACCAAAACTAAAGAAATCAACACATAAACACACTTACACCCCCACCCGGTTAGCTTAATGAAATTATATTTTTAGTTTGGTGCACAAAAGAAGACGCTATGAAAACAATACAGAGACAGTTATCCCCTACCCGCCCCTTCCCCTTCTGTTTTCTCTGTTCTGCCCCCCCCATGGTCCCGAGGACTTTCACCCCTCCTCCATCAGGACCGTACAATTCAGGCCCTGCCACTTCCTTACGCGCCCCCACGCTTCATCGTGCCCTCCTACTTCCTCACGCTTGCTAATCAGAATTTAAAATGATCGTTATTCCCTTAGTAGGCAATGCGGTTTGCATCTACCTACCAATTGATATGTGAAAGCCGTACCACTCCTCCAAACAGACCAAATTTTGTGAGAGGTATCTCAAGACCTAAACCTTACACGTTGCCACGAGGGGGTGAATCGAGGAGATGTGGTTGCATGGGCGAAAACGCTAACGAGAAGGGGAATAACCATGGGGCCCGGAGGTGAGGCCGAACACGAGAAGGAAGAGGAAGAGGAAGACAGGGACAGAGGAAGGAAGAAGTGGGGGGGAGGGGAAAGGAGGGAGCGAACCAACAAGAATGGAAGCAGGGGAAAATTGAATATTTTCTATCTCAGAGTTTTTAGTCATATAATAATATATATTATTTAATATAATAAAATTATATTTATACTATACTAAACACTAGAAATTTAATTACCAGAGTACTTTCCGACTAAATTAAAATTGAGGTCGCATAGAGATTTTTTCATGTGTTTCATATAATCACATAGTTGGAATCGTAAGGGTCAAAATTCATAGTTCACCCAATTATAAGTTGGGGACTTTAACTTCCTCTTGGCAATGGTGAAGAGAAATGCTTGGGCATAAATAAGTTTTCCCAAATTAGGGTTTCTTTCCCATTTTTGAACTTTGAGAGCTAGGTGTGGGTGATCTGGCAGAGAGTTTTCAAGATAAAGCATTTAGGTAAGTGATTTTTTGATTTTAAAGGAATATAAAGTTTCTCTTTAATTTGAGTTTAAGGGTTTGAACTTTGGAAGTTGATTTCAACCGATTTCTCATCTAAAGTTCTGCCAAATCGTTTGTTCTTCGGATGAATTATGTCGTCTTGTAAGTACTTCATATATATTCCCTCTTTAATTCAAATTATCAATCTTTGATTCACTTGTGGATTCCCATTTCTATTTTAGTGCAACTATTTCTCCTTGCTAACTATTTATTTATGAGGGAGCACTTACATGTAGTATTTATTGGTCGAGATACTCATAAGTTGAATATATATGCATATGTATGTGTGTGCGAGTGTGTGCGTGCATGCTTTTGTGTCTAAATTTGATGTCATATGAAAATTTAATAATTAGCCTTACAACTCAAAACCTGCAACTCAATCTCTTAGTTAATGTGGGATAATTAACATAGGTTGAATAAATAAATTATTCACCCCATCAGTTTTAATATCAATATTGTGGTCTGTTCGAAGAAGATGTATACAAATCTAATTATGTAGGTCTACTTCTATCTTCGTCTTAGTCGTATTTATACTGAAATTCAAAACCATATATTGATATAAAGAGATTCAACCAGTATTGAGAGACGGACATTGCCAGAAATGTACACCTCTCTTTATTCAGGGACCACATGGAAAAAACATGGCCGTCGGTCGAAGTGGATCATCTCAGGCACAAAGTTGGTGGTGAAAGGTGGAGGAATGAACGAGTGAACTATACGAAATAAAGCGTCAGACAATTTTTTTCTTTACATACAAGGTTAGTGATCATTGATGTCAATATATTTGGAGGAGTAAAAAAAAAATTGAAAATCAAAAAGAATTGAATTATATTATCCTATGGTTCTTTTGGTTCATTATGTTGATAATCTGAGCCACGGACCCTTAGTGAGAAAAGCATAAGAAACAGAACAAGAAGGGGAAGAAGAGGGAGATATTCGAGGGAACTTCGGGACTAATGCTAAATGTAATGATGAGAAGAGGAAGAGTCCCAGTTAACCTTCAGACTGACTAATGCTAACTATACATTGAGGGAAAGGGCGAAAAAGAAGCGAAAAAAAATGATAGGATCAACAGTAAGTAGATAATATCATTAACTGGTTTTCGATATCTATGTTGAACTACAAAACCCCCACACAACCCCCCACCACCCATCCCCACGCTCGCCCCCCTTATTAGACAGGCATTTGGATATCTCTTTCAATAAATAAGTTGCGGCTGGGAGGAGCACGAGCAAAAAGCCAAAATTGATACCTGTAAGACAAAAAGCTTATTAGACTTTTAAAATAATTAAGAGATTGTTTTTAGTGTAGATAGAGACTTGTATATCAATGTAAGATGCTTAATATTTCCTAAAAAAATAGACAACTCCCAGGTTCAATTTATCCTAAAAATTTAAATACAAACATATAGTTTTAAATGACAATAAAAAGCTTACTATGAAACCTAGTACATAATTATAAAACATGTCATCATACATTAATATTCTGAGCAATAAGACTTAAAAACTGTGTTCCTAAGATATACATGTAACATATTGGTAGAAATCATATCAGTGTAGGTGTTTGTGACACTTATATGAAGTTGATTGCAGTAAGGAGGTCGGAGGACTCAAAATAAAAAAGTGAAGAAGTGGGTCAAAGATAAACAGTCGATAAAGCTGGTGTGAAACTTGCTGATGACCACTCGATTTTGAAATGTTATAAAAAAGACACACACTACTTAGTGGTAAGGTTAATTAATTGTATTATTCTGTTGTAAATTTGCTTAGATTTTTCAGTCCTACATTCCAACTTATTTTTCTAAAAATCTAATGACGTGTTTTTTGTTCGTTAATAAATATGTTTATAGGACTATCCCAATGAGATTCTCAAAGTAACAGACATAGTCACATGATGAATAATATGAGTCTTGTTAATGAAAAAGGAAAGAAGATGGGGAGTGGAAATAGAGTACACTAAGTGTAAGGCTATCATAAAAAGAGGATGGACAATTTTTTGAAAAATATAACAAGATAGATGCTGGTGAGACTTGCCGCTTCAAGTTAATTCACAGCCGTGTTGCTAATGTTTTGAATGTTCAGAAGATCCAAAAGCCCCATTTGTTGTGATATTATTGGCTACAATTTCTTCGGATTGTATTCTTGCCATTATAGTTCGTCTAATGAAGATGATTGTAACACCCCGTAGCCAAAACAGACCAAAAATTAGTTTTTCAGAAAAATCTGCAGGTGCTACCAAAGGTGTCATCGATGGACTGTAGCCTGAACCACCGTCCGTCCTGCACAACCATCGATGGGTTCAGAAACTCCCAAAAATTTCAGCCTAGAAAAATTGGTTAAGTTATGAACGACGGACGGACTTATGGTGTACGTAGGTCAAACGACGATCCGTAGTCCGTGACCGTCGATCAAGACTCCCTTCAACCACTCTCTGACAAGAGCTATGGATTGCCAGAATGGTTCGTATGTGGGCCTGTGGTCCGTAGGTCTGACCGTAGGGGGAAAATTTGCAGCCAGTTAAGGAAAAATGCAGTTTGGTCAACTTAAAATGATCATAACTCTTAGCACAAAATTAACTGGGTCTCTCCTATCCTACCCACAGATAGATAATTAAATTATCTTTGCATATCCACAAACCTTGCTAAAATCAGACCTTCGAGTAAAAAGTTATGCTCATCTTAGTAAAGGCCTACCGAAAAGGCCCTCACGATGGACCCAACGACGGGGCGTCGGGCGCACGACGGACCGTCAATCCTGGCCGTCGAGAGGCCCGACAACAACCTTCCCAGGGGTGTTTTTGACCTTTCCCACGCCGTTTAAACCCTAAATTACGTTATTTTAACCCTAAATTATCAGATTTTAGTCAGTTTAAGCCTACAAACATAATTAAAACATATCCAAGCAAAATCATTAAATCAAAACTTAGAAAATTAGAAGCAAGAGAGAAGAAAAAAGCTCAAGAACCCTAGTTCAAGAACGCCACAAGCTCCAGCAGTTCCAGCCTGGAAACATAAGTATTTTTCCGTGGATTTCATCACTAGGTATGTAGGATTTCACTAGTGGGTTCCTTTCACCCATTGGGTCCTTAGTTTTACTTAGTTCTTGATTCTCTTATCATTATAAAACCTAGGGTTTCTAGACCTTAGATATAACTTCATGAATTTATTAAATATATGTTCCAAATCAGATTATCATGTTATTACTCAGATTATCGCATGAATTTTAGAACCCTAGCTTTGTATTTCTTTAGTTCTTGAATTACACATGTTAGGTCATATATTTCAGACACTTCAGATATACATGCCTCAGTTATAAATGCATAATTACCAGATTAATTGTCGCATTCTCAGTTTGCATGTTCAGTTTTGATCAAACCAGTATTTACAGAAATTTAGATATAATCAGTTAATTTACAGAATTCATTGGGAGTAGCATAATACCGAGTTGGACTAAGGTTTAGCGTACCCAATAGTCCCATACCAACTAGCCGAGTAGGTTGTAACTCCCCTCAGTGGGCAATCATTTTAGTGATCACTCCAACATGCCTTTATACCTTTGGCAGCGTATATTGGGTCCTATCGATGGGCCGTATACATCGGACTCCACATTTAACTCATGTGGTTTTATTATCGGTTATTAGTAGCTTCCATAGTTCAGTCATACTCTCTGTATTGACCATTTATCAGTATATTCAGTATTCAGTTTCGGCATGTTATAAATTGGTCATTGCATCTAGTTAGCTCAGAAATCAGCACATCACGTTTAGATTATTATAACTTGTTTTTGTGCTTGTTCAGTTATGTTTTATTTCAGTTGTACTCTATCATACATTCTTAGTACCTTTCAAGTACTGACGCATACGTGCGCTACATATTCTCGTGATGTAGGTTCAGGTTCTCAGCATCAAGATCACGCATAGATCGATTTCCCGATCTCCAGGTCAGCAGATTCAATTGTGAGTCCTCACTTTCCAAGGACAATAGTCATGAGTTTTATTTCAGTCTTTAGTCATTTAGTTTCTGTTTTTGCTAGATTTAGCTGGGGCTTGTTCTAGTATTTCTAGTCTAGTTCAGAGGCTATTTTTCAGACATAGTTAGATTCAACTTAGTATTGAGTTAATATTTCTTTTGTATTAAACTCATTATTTTTACATATCTCATTTATAAAATATGGGTATTCCCCATCTTTTCATTTTAAGTATGATTTAGCTTCCGAAAAAGTTTATTTTTTTTAGTATGCTTGTGATCATGCCAGTAGGGTTAGCTTGGCATCACTTGTGGTCCTAGGTTCCGTGTCTGCGTCTCGGGGGTAGCTCGGGGCGTGACAAAACTTGGTGGCAGACCACTAGGTTTAGGTGTCCTAAAATGTCTGAAAAAGTCGTACTAAGTAGAGTCCTTTTCATGGGTGTGAAGTGCACCACATCTAATGAGAGGGAGGCTATGAAGTGTTTTAGGAAAAAAATCACCTTCTTGTTACTCTTATCGTGCGTAAGGTATGATCTAATTCCATTCTAACTTGACGTTCTACGTTTCAGATCATGCCTCCTCGTAGAGCTAACGCTAGGAATGCGAATACCACGAATGCAAACGCAGCTCCTCCAATCCCAGATCAAGAAGTCTCCAATATTGAGTTTAGGAATGCCATACAAATGTTAGCTCAGAGTATGACCCACCAGAAAAATCGGGTTCATGATTCTATGAATGAAAATAGTGGATCAGCAGTAGCAAGGGTCTGTGAATTTGTTAAGATTAATCCGCCTGAGTTCTTAGGATCGCAGACTAATGATGATCCTCAGAATTTCTTGGACGAAATCAAGAAGATATTTGAGGTGATGCAGGTTACTGGGAATTATCGGGTTGAGTTAGCGTCATACCAGCTGAAAGACATGGCTTATATCTGTACACTCAATGGAAGGAGAATAGGGGTTCAAATGCAGCTCCTATTGCTTGGAAGTGCTTCAGTGAGACTTTTCTTGACAGGTTTTTCCCAATAGATTTGACAGAAGCAAAAGCCCAAGAATTCATGAACTTGAGGCAGGGAAACATGACAGTCCAAGAGTATGGGCTGAGGTTTAACTAACTCTCCAAGTATGTTCCTCACATGGTTGCTGACTCTAGGAATCAGATGAATAAGTTCTTGTATGGAGTATCAGATTTGGCGAAGACAGAGTGCAGAAATGCTATGTTGCTGGGAGATATGAACATCTCTAGGCTTATGACTCATGCTACCAGGTTTAGGGTGATAAGTTTAGGGAACAGGCTAAGGAAAATAAGAAGGCTAGGACTGGGAACTATGAATATTCTAAGTAGAAATCGGGTGGTAGAAATCGCTCACAGGGTCAGCAAAAGTTTTCAGCTGCAGCCCCTTCATCAGCTATTGTTCCATTCTCAAATAATAGGTATGACTAGAAGGGCAGATAACCAGGATCTAAGTCCCAGGGAAGTGTTTTAGGCACCAACAATTACCCCACTTTCCCTAAATGTGGCAAGAACCATCCGGGGGTGTGTCTTGCAGGAAAAGAAGGATTTTTTTTTTTGTTGACTGTTGTCAGTTTAGTCACAGGTTCGGGGAGTGTCCTTCTAGAAAGGGTAAACTTAAGAGGTACGGTGGAAGTAATGGATTAGAGAAAAGCTAGTACAAAAATTTAGAATAAACAAGAAAGTAGAAAAATATAGAAGAGGGGTGGGAGGCTTTCTTCACCATGTAACTCATCTGGTAAAGGTGGCTGTCAGCACCAGGCCACGAATCATTAATTTATGCCACTCTTCAGGCTCGCCAGGGACCAGGAAGGTTCTCACATGATCGAGGAACCATCTTGATAGTTAACGAGTCTTGGACCTTGACTGGCATGTTTATGCATTATTTAGATCCAGGGCTACTCTTTGGTTGTTTGGTTGTAACTCCTTATATAGCTGTGTAATTGTAATGCAGGGTCAGTTCCACAAACAAAACTCTCCAGAACCCTTCTCAGTCTCTACTCCAGTTGGTGTTGGGAACCCAGTTATAGCGAAGACTGGATACATGAAATGCCCTGTCTACGTCTCCAGGGAAAGTTTCAACCTCAGCAGATCTAGTAGAGTTAGAAATGGTGACTTTGATGTTCATTCTAGGCATGGATTGGTACAACTCACGTTATTGCCTCCAACGATGTAGAAATAGGATTGTTCTTTCTTTTTCAGTTTTTGGCAAGACAAAAAAACCAATGTCTAGAATGGAAAGGGTGTAAGACACTGACCTTTTGGGATGATTTTTATTTCTACTTAATGGACTTTACGGAGAAAGATGATATATAAGGGTTGATATCTTATCATAAGTTCGGGTTAAAGGATTTTCTCAGACTTGGAAACCCCATAATTTCTTGAGTAAGTTCCAGTAGTCTGCTGTGAAATGATATTTTCTAGACTAAATAGTATTGAAAAAAATATATCCGGGTCCTCCCGAAAGGGAATTTCACTTTGGAATTGATTCCTTTCAAGGATGATCCAGACCTTTTTCTATTCCAGCATTACAGAATGGACCTCCAGCCAGAGGCTTTTTTGAGTAGGGCACACCATATAACACTGGATCTTAGAGGGTTATCTTCACATCCACCTAACTTTTTCCTTCTACCCCTGCTAGTCTCTTCCGCCTTAGATCCACTGCCAAGTCCTAAGCACTCCACCATAGCACAACGAAGCTTCGGTGCTGATCCACCATCCCCAGCCAAAAGGGCGAACGAGCTGCTGAAACTAACGGTGTTGATGCAGTCGCCACGAGAAACTCCCTGTCAATTTCCATGTAGGGCCCGATGTCAGTGCAAACAAGGGGGTCTGAGCGCTGCATGCCCCACCAATAATTGGTCGTAAAGAAGAGAAAGATGGGTTTGCGGGGGAGAGACCGCCAGATAAGGACGTGGATATGTGGGGAGGCACGGAGAGGGCGGAAAAAGGCGGCACAAGCAAGAAGTAAGAGAGCCCACTATGTAAAACTACTGATCGAGAGCCTATAATTTGTATTCTGCCCTAGTGAAGGGGGAGCTGACTCAATGATGCACACGGGAGCAGCGCTGTCAGTAGTCATTGTCCTTAAAAAGATAGACCTCTCAGCACTTGACGTTATCATCAGCCTCACGAGGCTCCCGCGATCCAGTGGGACATCCGAAAAACAAAAGAGTCATATGAATAATAACAAGAGGCGCGCCCGCGAGATCTTCGCAACCTTGGTCCTTGCCACTCTCCCTATCTTCCTCGACACCAACTCCCCACCGCTCGTTTTCTTCTCTCACAGGACGCGAAACCTTTATCACCTCACGGCCTCCATGGAAAAGGCGGCACGGATTGCAATCTACATTCCTCTAGGTAGGCAGGTGCAAAGGGGGCACTTCACTTGTCTTCTCCCGCCCTTTACCCCCTCTTTCTTGCACCCCCAACTACCTTTTCATTCTCCACGCCGTCCTTATTCCCCCATCCCCTGCTCTCTACTTGCCCGCCTCCTCACTCCCTTTACCAATGCTCACCATGCCAGCAGTTACTCAACGTGAGGTGACCTCTATTAAGGGAGATGACTGACAGAAATCAATTAATTATCTTACTTGTTCCAGTTATCGTTATTACATGATGATATGCCTCACATTACTCTAGGTATGATTGAAATGAGAACAGAAACCCCCATGCAAGTCATTTGAGGAACGTGGCGGGGAGCGAAAACTAAGAAGAGACATCAATCACACAGAGTTCAAAAGCGGTAAGCTTGTCCTACTTCTCCGAGGTGCGAGCCAGTCGTAATGGGACTTGACGTTACGCCTAAGTTGGTTGACGCCCTAAATGTGTAGTTCGATGTGGTGACAAAAACTAGTTTGGATCTTGCTTTGGTTATAACAGGTTATTTAGTATGCGAAAGGCTATATCCACCGTAGATTCAAAAAGATAGAAGGAGTGAAAACAATGGCCACATCATATATTTACCTACCTGTGATACAATATCAGATGTTTTTTAGGTTCTATCCATGGTTTACAGAAGTTTAGTGGAAGGATTTTTCATTCCCATCGCTCACCATTTGATAGTTTTACTCAAAAAATGGTTTGGTCAAAGTTCCAATGGTGAGATGATTGTGAGAAAAGCTTCCAAAGAGAATTGAAAACTAGATTGGACTACAGCTCCTGTTGTCTTGACGCTTACCAGAGGAGTTTCATATGGTTAGTGTGATCTAGTGCGCGAGGCGATCCAGAGTTGGCCTGGTTTGTGTGTTGATTGCAAAAGAGATAAGGTTATACTTGTTTACTTGTTATGCCTCTAGAAGCTTAAGGTGCAATGAGATGAGAAGAACTACCAACTCATGAACCCTCAAGATTTTTGTATTAGCCAGTGATGGTGCACTCAAGAATGAGACCACTACTTGTATGGTGTGCATTGTTAGATGTAGTTCACCTATCTATGAGAGCGTCAGTATGTGTTCACCAGAAAGAGAGTTGAATTTTGCCAGAGGAAGAGAGTAGATGGCTTGAGTTCCTTAACGGAGTATCATTGAGAGTGCATATATCATGAATGGGAAAATTAGTGGCCATGCTCTAGTAGATTATCTAAGGGTAGTGTTAGCCCAGGTTGAGGAAAAAAGAAAAGAGCTAGGGACGATGTTCACAGGGTTGCCGCCTGGGAGTTCTCCTATAGAACATATAAGAAAACAGGTGTTTTTTCTTTGTTTGTAACAGTTCAGAAATGGGGCAGACCGGCCAGAATCGTCTTTGGTAGTGGTGGGTTAAGGAAAAAAAAAAAAGCAAGAGAGTGATCCGATATTGGCTTTAACTAATTGGTTCAGGCAACAAGAAGAATGAGTGGACGGTTGTATCTAAAGGGGGAGATGGTTTGTACTTCCTACCAAGGTAGATTGATGGGTCCTGATGGGGAGAGTTGGGAAGCATATTCTTGGCAGAAAGCTCATAACCATTAGAGGTAGAGAGGGTTAATGGGGAAGGGGGGGGGCTTACGGACGCGGCCAGGTTGACCAGTAGGGGAAGCAAAGTTTTCCGAAGTCTGCGGTAGGGCCCCAGATTCTGTCCTTTATGCTATGCACGAGAAGTGCTAAACTCAATAGACTGATACAAGTAAGCGAAGACAGAGAAATAAGACAGTTAGTCATAAATTTTATGCAGATAGTAGTAACGGACCAAGGGAAAAAAAATAGAGTTCAAGTTGATGATTGGGCCGGTTTTTTATGAAGTCTCCCTTGAAAGGGGTTATAATATTTGGCAATAAAGGGAAAGATCAGTTCCATATAGATATGTAGGCCCTTACAAGAATCTTGAAAAGGATGGCAATTTAAACTCTTGGCAAGGTGGCATTACAAGGTCGGTGGCATGTATGTAGTTAGAGTGCCAGCCCAAAATTTGAGCCCCAGCCAGTGCATCCAGTGTTCCATATCCACTCTTGAAGAAGTGCGTGGGTGACCCAGCCTCTATAGTTTCGTTTAGAGAGTTGGCGGTTGTGGAAAGGATAAGTATTTCTTATAAGGATGGTTACCAGTTGAGATTCCTTGGACGTCAGGTTGGGTAGAAGAGCTTTAGAAACAAAAAGTTGCTTCCAGCCAACGGTTTTGTGGAGGAGTTCAGTCCGTAGAGCGGACCGCTTACTTGGGGAATAAGCCAGAAGCAGCAATGAAAGCCAAGTATCCTTTACCTTTTTGCTTCCGATTCAAATACCATCTTGCCCTGAGGCTACACCTGGAGCTGGGCTCTTAACATGGGTTGCTGCCGGCTAATAGTGAATTTTCAGTTTTAACGTTTATTTCATGAGTAGTACAATTCATTTTAGAATTCCTGTTCCTCAGGTTTGTACTTTCATCATTTTTAAGAGTAATTGCCATGTATTCAGAACTCAATTAGTCCGAATCAGTGCATCATTGTTAGTTAGGGATTTGCAATTCTCTCTCACCTCTTTTCAGCTAGTTAGTCTTCATTCGAAGACGAAGGTTTCAAGAGGGGACGATAATCAACCTCTACTAGCCGGGCTATTTTTTTGACCCTTTCTCCCCCCGCCGTTTAAACCCTAAGTTACGTTAACGGTGGGTACAGGTGAACCGTAAATCAATAAGAGTCCGATGTGTAGTTAGTGTAATACGTAGAAAATGATTAATATGAAAACAATCCAAGTCAACATTTATTGAAATCAAAACTTAGAAATTAGAAGCCAAGCAACAAGATAGGAGAAACAAAGATCAAGAACCCAGTTCAAGAACGCCACCACAAAGCTCCAGCAGTTCAGCCTCGAACACTTAAGTATTTTTCCGTGGCAGCTTCATCACCACCTGGTATGTGCAACCGCGAGTTCACTAGTGGGTTCCTTTTACTCATTGTGGCGGTTCCTTTAGTTGACAGTCAGTTATTGAATTCTTTATCATGATTAACACCTTAGGGTTCTAAACATTGATATAACTCATGAATTATTAAATATATTTTCCAAATTCAGATTATTCATGTTATTACTCAGGAATTATCACATGAATTTAGACCCCTAGCTTTATATTTGTTTAGTTCTGAATTACACTGATTAGGTCATATTTCAGACACTTCGAATGATATGCCTAAATTATCACAAATGCATAAACTTTTTATGGCCCAGATTAATTTGTTTTGTGAGACCATATCGGTATGGCGCGAGAGCCTGCATGGGGGATATTTCTTCAGTTTTGCATTGTTATAGGTTCGGTATCCAGTATTTAAAGGAAATTTAGAGGATATCAATCAGATGGTAATTAATTTAACAAAATTCATTGCGGCGAGTAGCCATTGATTACCGAGTATTGAGACTAGGGTTTAGCCCAAACCCAATGCTCCCCGAACTACTAGCGAGTAGCGTTGTTGGAAGTCCCCTCTGTGGAGCAATCGTTAGCGTGATCACGTCAACATGCCCTTTATACCTCTGGCAGGGCATTATGAGGTCCTCATCGATGAGGGCGTAGATAGGACGTATTACATCGGATCCCTACCTTAGTCAATGTGTTTTTATCGGTTTAGTAGCTCCCACAGCTTCAGTCAGGATCTCTGCTTTGACCATATTTTAGTTTATTCCAATATTTCAGTTTCAGCATGTTTTTAAATTGGTCATTGCATATAGTTAGCTCACAAATAAGCACACTCAAGTTCAAATCTTTTACTTGTTTTTTGGCTTGTTCAGTTAGTTAGGTTTTAGTCAGGTTGACTATCCTACATGCTCAGTTACCTTTCCAAGTACTGCCGCATATCGTGCGCTACATCTTCCTCGTGATGTAGGTTCATGTCTCAGCCATCCAGATCACGCAGATCGATTTCCCGGATCTCCAGTCATCAAGATTCAGGTGGAGTCCTTCCATTCTCCTAGGACAACAGTCATGAGTTTCATTTTTTTAGTTTTTAGTCATT
The DNA here is from genome assembly GCA_027704765.1 of Solanum habrochaites. Classification (NCBI taxonomy): domain Eukaryota; kingdom Viridiplantae; phylum Streptophyta; class Magnoliopsida; order Solanales; family Solanaceae; genus Solanum; species Solanum habrochaites. The sequence goes on along the minus strand of JAKWJA010002499.1, from coordinate 50,760,496 downwards.
TAATTTCAGTTTTTTTCTAGATTTTCGCTGGGGCTTGTCCCAGTGTTTCGATATAGTTTAAAGACTATTTTAAGACCATAGTTAGATTAACTTAGTACTGAAATAATATTTTATTCTGTAATTAAATCATTGTTTTCAAATATATCAGTTATAGGACTATGGGTATTCCCTTTATTTTTATTTTATATATGATTTAAGCTTCCGCAAGAGCTTAGTTCTTTAGTATGCTCGATGATACTGCCCGCAGGCGTTAGCTTGGATCACTTGTGGTCCTAGGTTCCGTCGTCCGCGTCTCGGGGGTGGTTAGCTCGGGTGCGTGACCAATGATAAGAGACGTTAGATTTTTTTGTGTTTAAAAAAGACAAAAAAAACGATCAGTATATGTATTCAGGAAAAGATTTCTGCATTTGCATTAATTGTCTTATGACAATTGCACATATATGTTTTTAGCAAAGTATATGCAAGCATTTTATTCAGGTAACATTACAGAATGTATGCATATGGATGTATGTATACATGAACTCCTAAATTGTTATGACTTGAGCGATGACTTTTGACTTTCCGATAAGATGTGAGTATTTTCAAAGAGTTGTTGTGATTTTTGACGAGTTCTTTCACTTCCAAAAAGTTTTGCTTTCAAATAAGTTGGTTGTCTTTTTCAAAGAGTTGTGACTTTAGCAAGTTTTTCGACTTCTAGAGGAAGGTCGTGATTTTTAAGATAAGAAACAAAAAGACTGTGTTTATACTACAATTTTTTTTCATAAATAGAGGTCTTCACTCCTAATTTAAACCACATTTTTCTATTATTCTATTTCTTCTTTCTTCTCTTATTCTCTCTTGCATTTTTTTTAAACATGTGTGGTTTTGATTTTGTCATGGAATGAGTTCAATATTTAGCGGAAATGAGGTAACACTATTCTGATGAAGACGTTCATTTCCTTCCTAAGAGTTTTTCTAACAACCTCGAGTACTTGAGAAAACTGATATAATTTTTATGATATAATAATTGTTATTTTGCTTAATATATACATTACTATGTGTTGTTCCCATATGTGAAGTTAACATGATATATTCGTAGTTTATTTGATTTTGTTAATAATATCTCTTTTATGATGTAGATATATTCTTCTGAATATCTATTAAATTTTTTTAAAGAATTGCGACGATTTATTTTTTATGCTCAAGACAAAATAAATGACTTTATTTATCAATACTACTTGACGTGGTGCAATGTTAAATACATATTATATGTTGAAAGAGTTAACAAAAAAGATATAATATCTTTTCTACAGGGATCTCAAAACATAACCTACACGTGCAACACACGTGCAATGAATCTAATATATTATCATAAGTGAGAAGCTCCTAACTTTAAAGTTGAATCACCATTCTGCCCTTATTTTTATCTCTTAACTAAATTAACTGTTAATATATAATAATTAATATAAATAAATTTTAGTTAATTCATGCATCTAGACACAATATTCAAATTCTTTGGGATATTTAAATTTTTTATCCCATCATTTTTTTTTTCTACTTAGATGTATATATATATATATATATATATATATATACGAAGGAATAATTATATTTATATTATAGAATATTCTATTATAATAAGACACTAAAAATAAGAAGGTGTAAAGTCGATTGTATTATCTCCCCAACTACAAAAACTAAAGGTAGTGCAAAAATCGGTTAAGAGTTAATGTTGGAAATTATTAGGAAATTTTTTTGAGTATATTAAAAGTTAGTTTTTGTTAAACATCAAACGATCGTAACTCTTAACTCAGAATGAGTTAGGTGTAGTTCCAGATATGATTGAAAATCTCTTGGAATTATCTTTTAAACTACGCCAGGTTTGCACGATTCCAAATTTTTTATGAGTAAGTTATTCCCTTTGAAAGTTGGTTTGTTGGTGAAAAGAAAGTCCAATTAGGATTCTGAAGGGGTAATTTGGTCTTTTCCATATCCTATTATTTTATTTCATTTTTTATAACTAATTAGTGGTCTAAGGTGAATTAGATCAGTTTGAACTTTTCCAAAAAAGTTAGGGTTTTGAGTGAAGATAAAAGAAGAGGGGAAAAGAGGAGAAAAGAGAAAGACGTTCAAGATTTGTCAAGATCGTTGAAGTTTAACTTGTGGATTTTCGTTCGGTTGGTGATTCCGAAAAAGGTAGGTGATCTTACGGAGATGTTGGGTCAGCACCACGCACCAACTCATGATTACTCAGCGTTAGTGTAGTTCTTGACAATTTAAGGATTTTAAGTCTTGTAAGTGTTGTCTTGGAGTGTCATTAAGTTTGAGTAGATTTTGTACTTGGAGTCTAACACTTCAAACGACCATATTATTTTAGATATTAGATTAAGGTGAGGACCTATTAAGAGTTAGGTGATTCACAATAACCAATAATGTAAGTGAATCTTACTTACAACCGCACACCAAATTTGGGTCAATGCAATTTTTTCAGAGTAAAATGTTATGACTATTTTAGTAACCGATACGGTGTTGTTACTAATCAGCCGATGGGAAAACATTACAAAGGTTTCTTTTATCTTTTTACCTCCAAGAAAACCCTAAGGAATTAGACTAACAAAAGGTTCAAAAAAATAGGATTTTCATCTTACTAAGATAATCATAATGCTTTGCCAAAAGAGATTTCAAAGAAAACTTATCTCAAAAAATCTCAAGTAGGTTTTCTTGATCATTTACTTCAAGATGGGGTTTTCAAGGTTCTATTCAAGTCTTGTCCAAGATTCTTCAAGACAAGAACCTTGTTTCTATTTGGAAATCATTCCTAAACATCACAGAGATTTACCTATCATAAATATGATCTGAATCATAATCAATGCAAGGAAAGTTAGAAGTCAAGTCAAACAAGGTAAGAATCAAATAAAAAATTTAAAAGTCATGTCCAACAGTTAAGAGTTAAGGCAAGATAAGTTCTTAAAGTGTTTAAAAAAATCTTTTACAAAGGTTTTAACTTTGTTTTAAGACTTGAGTTTGAGATCAGTTTAGAGTAAAGTTAAAGATCAGTTCTTCAAAAGTATATGAGGATTATGTATTCCCAAAGAGTTTAGTATGTTTTCACATCTAAACAAGAAAGGAAAGTTTTATTTCCAAAAGAGCTTCTGAACTAGTTTTCCAGTAAAGATCCTTTAAGCTAGTTTTTCAGTAAAGAGCCTTCTAGCAAGATTTTAGTTAGAAAGTAAATGGCTGTCGATTAAGAAAGCAGGATTGGATTTCAAGTAGGACTTTGAGCTAAATTTTAAGCAATCATCTAAAACCTTAGAAGGAATTATGTTTTTAAACATAAGAGCTAGTATCATATTAAAGGAGTAGTATTGAGAGACGATATAAGGGAGAGTTTAGATAATTCACAACCCCCATAAATCATGTAGCCATCATGAAAGAAAAGGATCATGTTTTTTAGATGATTCCTTTATTGCTTTTTAGCATATACTTTTGGATCCTCTTAGTGAGTTATAACTTTAACCCTAGAAAGTATTGGATGGTCTTTGGCAGTGTGAGGTAAAATGTTGTATCATCACTATAAATCTTAAGTGATGGTTGTCAGATAGAGAAACTCCCGCAACAATAGAAATATTTGTATTTTTATATACATTATAGAGTTCATATTGTATCTTTATATATAGAGAGAGGTATTATCGTATTTCTAAATACACAAAATTGAAAATCATGTATTAAAACTTTTATTTATACTACATTTATTCTCACCGTTTTATAGTAAAATTAGTTGAGTTAAGTAAAGTACAGGTAAGTGTTTCTTTCAGAATCTTTTCAAGTCTATGTTATGTTTAAGATTCCAACTCGCATACTCGTACATTAAATGTACTGATGTCAGTTGGATTGCATCATCTTAAGATGTAGACGTAGGTAACTAGGATCAGCAAGAAGTGCGTCGTTGATCTATTTAGCACTCCAGAGTCAGTTGGTGCCTCCTTCCATTTCAAAGGACTCCTTTTTATTTCTTTCAGGTAGTATGTTAGTTCATTTGGATATCATGGGGTTTGTCTCGACATCCATCTCAGTTTTTTTAGAGACTTTATAGATAGAAAGTGAGATATTAGCCATTTTAGTCTTTAAATATTTCTCCTAATGTTCTGATTTGAGTTGCCACTTGGCTAAGTTAAATGTTTAATTTTAAAATATTATGAGTTTTGTTGAGACGGTTATGTTATTTAGCATTTTGATCCTTTTCTTTATGATTAAAGTTTTCTGCCGAGTGAGTAAGTCGGGCAAACGGTTTGCTTGGGGATATAAATGGTTCTCGAGTATCTGCCACGCCCAGGGTGCAGGCTCGGGGTGTGAAAAACTTGTTATTAGAGCATAGAGTTCAAGAGTCCTAGCGAGTTATGAAGTCGTGTTTGTAGAAACCTATTTTCTAGACGGAAGCGCACCACATCTATAATTTGAAGACTGCAACATTTAGGAATATCTTCACTTCTTTCATATTCCTTTCATCCATTAGAAAGTGATCTCAAAAACGTTTCTCTCTAATTCGTGCTTGAGCGTGTTCTCTTATAAACATGCCTCAACGAAGAACAGTCAATGGTAATCCAACGAGGAGGAATCTTGAAGAGCAAGAGTTATTAAATGCACCTAAAGTGCAAACTCAAGGGAAAGTTACCAATGCTGAGTTCTGTGAGGTTATAAGGATGCTCAGTAAAGCTTTGATTGACCAGGTTGGCAAACAAAAATGAGCTCGATAAGAGTAGGCTGAAACTTCAAGGATTCGAGAGTTCTTGAGGATTTCGCTGGTTTGAACACTATAGAGGACCTAGAGAACTTCATTGAGCAACTGAAAAAGGTGTTCAATGTGATGCATGTTGTTGATACTGCAAGAGTTTATCTAGTTGCGTATCAGATGAACGCTGTTGCTAGAACTTGGTTTGACCAGTGGAAAGAGGGTAGAGATAAGGATGCATCACCTATTAGTTGTGTTTTAAGGAGGCTTTCTTGTGGTGTTTCTTTTCCCCGAGAACTGAAAGAGACACTGTAACGTAGTTCCTCAACTTAAGCAGATTCCTTATGTATATGGAGTATCGGATTAAAGTTCACCCAACTACCTCGCTTTAATGCTCCGGAAATGGTTTAGGACTGAGAAGTAACATACTTAGTTTGTTGTAGTTAGGTCGTTTTCAATAAAAGAAAGAGGGCGGCAACAATACTTAATTTTGAAACATGGGACATTTGTGTGGTTGATGGCCCTTTGTTCAGCAGCCTAGATTGAATTAGAACATGAGAGATGAGATAGGAGTTCAGAAACAAGAGGGCTAAGACAAATGATTTCGGGGCAGAAAAGGTAATGGGCAACCAGTCGGTGTTCCAACAATGAAGCAAAAGGGACTTTGCAAACCATTATCTGCAGTTCAACCTGCACCAAGAAACAAAGGTAGCCGTCATGGACATAATTTTAAACTTTAGAGGCACGACCAACCACACATCAAGTTAGTGTGGGACAAATTGTTATTATCTAACTGTATCTGGTAGGTGGTTCTAGACAACCACTCAATAAGTGTCATGATTGGTAGACAGGCTTGTTACAAGTGCTGTCAAGAGGGTCACTTTATTAAAGAGTGTCCTTAGAATAAGAAAGGGGTAGAAATCTAGGCAATAGAGCCCAATATTTGTCAGTTGGTCCACCAGACAGAGCTGCACCTAGAGAGGCTAGTTCTGGTACTGGCAAAGGTTCAAATCACCTCTATGCGATCATGAGTCTCGAAGAACAAGATAAATATCCAGATGTTATTGGTGGTATGATCAAACTCATTGCTTTTGACGTTTATGCTTTGCTAAATGCCGGAGCTGGTTTATCTTTTATTACTCTGTATGTTGCTATGAACTTTGATATTATTCCTAAGAAACTTAGTATACCATTTAGTGTGTCTATACATGCTGGTGAGTCCATTCTAGCAGAGAGAGTGTAGCTTCATTGTCCCGTGTTCGACAATCACAAGAGTACCATACTTGTTTTAATTGAGTTAGAAATGGTAGATTTTGATGTCATTCTTGGTATGGAATGGTTTCACGCCTGTCATGCCTCAGTTGATTGTAGAATTTGAGTAGTCAAGTTTTAGTTTCAAAATGAGCCAGTGTTATAGTGGAAAAGCAGTTCAGCAGTGGCTAAGGTTCGTTCCATTTCGTACCTTAAGTCAAGGAAGTTAGTTTCCAAAGGGTGTGACTATGACATAGTACTAGTTAATGACACTAGTTTTGAGATACCCATAATTTAGTAGAGGTCTTTTTGGTGCAAAGTCAGTAAATTTTATTTTCAAAGTCTTCTTAGATGATCAACTGGATCCTCTGGAGAGCAAATCGAACATTGGTGATATACGTGGGTTCACGGTAGTATTAATATACTTTTTCCTTAAGTTTAGTTGTCCAAACCTTTTGGGGTGCTAATTTTATTTAAGTTTGCTCTTTATTGCAGGAACTCTTTTCTAAAAGATGAATGCAAAGGTTTTTTTTTACGTGATAATATAGAAATACCACCTACGGAGCTTGTGACTGGTTCGTCGTGCTGTTACGGTTCGTATGTTTGAAACAAGTGCAGCTGATGAGAAGATGGTGAAGTCTTACCAGTGTGGGGTTTGGGTGGCTTGACGGACTCTCCTCAGCCGTGACACCCGTCCTGTTGGTTCGTTCATGAAGTTCAAAAAAAAAAAAGAAGGAAAGTAGTCCCAGTACCCAAATTCCAAGAGTTTAAGTGGTTTGGAATGGAGACACTCGCCGGAGTCATGGATGGTTCGTCATGACAACGACGATCCTTTCGCTAGTCCGTCCGACCCAACCGCATTTTGACAGATTTCCGCTAATAAAGTCCGTTATTTATTTAGGTTTTTATTTTTTATAATATTTGAAAAACTCTTTTTGATGTTAGGACCCCCTGAACATTGTTGACTCGTGATTATTTTTTTAGACCCTTTTTGTGACTTTTGGATATATTGAGACCTTGTAATTGATTGTTGGTGATTTTTTTGTTGATGTAATCAAGTGAACTTTCGGATTTTTACTATACTCTTTCTCATTGAGTAAGTACATGATTTTTTATATCATAATTTGAATTTTCCTGATTATGACTATGGGTAACTAAACTCCATAACTAGTGTTAGGGAACCATAGGCGAATAAATGATGTAAAAACTAACTTAAAATAACAACTCTAAATAGTGGTCTTGCATGATTGGATAATTCGTTTTGTTGAGAAGTCGTTTTTAAAATAACGGGTGCCAACATTAGAACTCTCGCCGTAATGCCTACTGCCGACAAAGGAGGTTAAGTAATAGGAAAAAAAATTAATCACATGATTTAAGTGTATACTATCTAATGGCTATTATTGAATTGGTACGAGGTAATAACTTAATCAAATATCGAATATGGATCTTAATATGATGTATAAATAAGGTTAGTAATAGCAACACACGTAGAGTTGTCGACCTCGGTTGCGGAGTTAAATTTTCTAGATGCCAGCCAGACAAGGATTTAAGAAATATATAACTTATCACTTTGCATGCCCAGATACAGGAATGATTGTTTATAGTTAGAATTATCTCAAGTTATAAACCTGTGGGGAACACGTAACCCGTAGTTACTCTATTAATTTATTTAAATCCAACATTTGAAGATGTTAGTTTGTCTCCTTTAATTGTCCTAATTAGTTTTTCATTTATGTTGAAATAGAAAAACCCCCCTTTTAATATCATTTTTGCTTTCAAGGAAGTCATTTTACAGAACAATAGTAATAATAAGATTGAATTCAGTCTAAATCTAAAACTATTTTCCTTGTGGGAACGATCTCAACCTCACTAGTTGAGCTTATTTACTTTTACAACGACCGCTTTACTACTTTTTTAATTGAGAAGTAATTTGAGCAATCAACTTGTGGTGCCTTTTCAAGAGGGGAAAGTAGCTTTAGATTACACTTTAACCTTCTACTTTCGTTTAGTTGATATTTTCTTGATTTTACTTTTTTTTATTGTTTTTGATTCTTGCAAGACCATCTTTCTCTTATGCCAAATACACGGAGAGGAAGAGAACCCTTGTTTCCCTATGAATCACGAATTTAGAGCGTAACACTAATGCACAATGTATCGAAACTTGGGAAATGAATAATGATGATCCAACCAAAATATCCCATGCTCCGGTTGATGTTCATTGTCAGTTGTTACCTTATGCTTCCGGTGAACACCAACAGAGGGGACAAAATTCGGGTCCCCGGCCCCACTATACTACAGAGCTATGAAATATTAGCAGACTTCCGAATGGCCACTTGTCTTGCCCCCTCTACCACCAGGACACCTTTTGTGGTACGTCGTGATTGATGCAAAGTCTGATGCCGAGAGGTTTTGTTTTCAGGGCTACCTTCTGAGGATCCACATGCCATATAGCTAGGTAGGGCATTGGGGTGTAAAAGCTTGTAGGGAGGACGCCTGAATTAAGACTTGGATGGAATAGGTGCTTCAGAGTGTTTTCCCTATCACTGAGGGGAGAGGCGTCGTATGGTTCACTGAGCTCACCCGTACAACTCAATTGTCACTTGAAAAACCAACTTAGGGAATTGTTTTTAGCCGATACTATCTGGTCTCCAAGAAACTACACCACAAGACAGAGTGACAACATTGTGTGCAACTAACCAGGAGATTCCAGTGAGTAAATCTTGGGATTGATTAACCTCGTTTTGAGAAGTGTCCGCACATACTGTATAGATTATAATTCCTGAAGAACACTTCTATCGCGGGAGAGAAATGATAATAATAAAAGTGGTGTTGGACACTATTGCACAAGCTGATCTTATGGGTAGTGTCCCTTATTCTGATATTGCTGAAATTGAAGAATTCTCCCGAATAATAAAGCTTGAGTACTATGATGTCATATACATGGAAGAAATCCCTTTCGGCATGCAATCCACTCACGAACCCAGCCACGATAAGATTCGTGAAGAAATGAATCAGATGAGAACTAAAGCGTGGGTTTGGTACTAAAAAAGATCACTGTGGTGCAGAAAAGATAAATTTAGTTAACTACTGTCTAACCCCACACCTCATTGATGATTCGTATTTATGGGCGGAGGATTCCTATGCGGTAAAGACATACGTGGGTTTTTTCGACCTGGTGTGTTCCCAAGGCTCTAAGGGGGGGGGAAAATCAGGAGATTGTTGCCAAGGTCAAGGGAACCAAGTCGGAACTATGCTAACGAGAACCGTGAGTGTCATTTGTCCGAGAATGGAAACTACCAACCGCGACAACAACTTCACACAGGGGTAACTACGGTAATAGAAATGATAGGAATGGGACCTATGTCCCTCCGTTCAAATTTTGATGTTTACTCCGAGGATGGTGGAGATAGTATGGCGCGAGTGAGATAATGTTGCAACAAAATGACGAGGGGTGATGCAAGTGGTGATTACATTAAAGAGGCTAAGGAGTGGTGAATTGGCGGGTATTTGGGCAAAAAGTCGATACACACCATGCAATATCAATAAGCAAATGTGAGTTTGCAAATAGGCGCCAATTATCTGCGTTGTGAACACACGGCAACCCGGCACTCTTCCTAGCACACTTCCAAAATCCAAAATATGATGCACACTTGTAGGGCACTCCTACTCGGGTGGTAGTAACCGTTAACACTTCTACCGTCCTAATAGAAAAGGTGAGAAGGATATATGATAAGGTGGTAGAGAGTAAATTGGTGAAGCAGAAGATAGCACGGGAAAAGATGCAGAAGTCCTATTAAGGTAATGTTTCCCATGCTAGAACCACCCACCACCCCCTTTTCCTCAGAGATTAGTGAAAAAAATCGAGGATGGTCTGAAGTTTGTGAGAAAAACTTTCAGGAATTAAAAATAAAAAGTTACTACTTATAGTTTTGACTTTACCAGAAGGTACTCAAGGTTTTGTGGTGTATCATGATGCGTCTAGATTTGGTTTGGGTTGTGTGTTAATGCAAAATGATAAAGTTGTAGCTTATGCCTCCAGACAGTTGAAAGTTCTATAAAAAGAATTACCCAACCCATAACTTAGAGTTTACTGTCGTAGTATTAGCTTTGAAAATATGGCGTCGTTATCTTTATGGTGTTTATGTGGATGTGTTCATTAATCACAAGAGTCTTTAGTTTGTGTTTAGTTTGAAAGAGTGAAATCTCAAACATAGAAGGTGTTTAGAATTGTTCAAGTATTATGACATGAGTATTCTTTACCACCTAGGTAAGGCTAATGTTGCTGCTCATTCCTTGAGCAGGTTATCTATGGGTAGTACCACCCATTTTGAGAAAGGTAAGAAATAGTAAGCAAAAATATTTCATAGACTAACATGATTAGGAGTTCAAATAATGGTTTCCATAAAAGGATGAATAGCGGTGATAAATGGGGCTGAATCATCGTTTTTGTCAGAATTAAAAGGAAAGCAAGACCAAGATCCTTTTTTTTTTTGTTTAGTCGAATTAAATAAAAGTGTTCTTAGGCAAAAAATATTAGCTTTTAAAAAAGGGGAAGATAGTGTTTTGAGGTATGAAGGTGGATTGAGTGATTGGGATGATCACCTATCTCACATTGAGTTGCTTACAACAATAGCTACCACTCTACCATCCAAATGGCTCAACATGAAGCTCTTTATGAGCGAAGGTGAAAATATCCTATTGGATGGTTTTAAGTTGGTGAAGTTGGGTTGATAGGCCCAGATTTCGTTCACCAAGCTATGAAGAAGGTGATGTGATTCAAGAGAGGTTGAGGGCGACATAGAGTCGTCATAAATCCTACACAGATTTTACGAGAAGAGAACTAGAGTTCGAAGTAGATAATTGGGTTTACTTGAAAGTTTCACCCATGAAGGGTATTATGAGGTTTGGTAAGAAGGGGAAATTTTCCCCCTTATATTGGATCTTATAGGATATCCAAGAGAAATGGCAATGTAGTTTATGAGTTGGAGCTACCGCAAGAGTTAGCAGTGGTTCATCCGGTATTTCATGTCTCCATGTTGAAGAAGTGCATGGGTGATCCTTCATTGATCATTCCAACAGAAAATATTGGTTTCAAAGAAAAAAATAACTTTCAAAAACTAATATTCTCCAAGGGGAAGATTTGTGGGAGAGAGAGGGTTCGAAGAAGAAAAAATAAGTATGCTTATTTAAAAATAAAAAATAATGTTTATGAATGTAGAAGAAGAAAAAAACTACCGAAGGATGGAAATTCGAAAAATAAAGCTAGTTGTAATAGCCCATAGTCTAGTAGGATAACTAGGGCTAAGTAAGGGAAACAAGCAAAGAACTAAGGGAAAGATCCAACGAAAGTGACCAAGGCTGCCCAAGAGTTCCACGAATTTCCCCCACCTTCATGACCACTACCACGGCCAGTGGTGGGGACCAAGACCCGTGGTGAGGTCCGTGGTTACTACAAAACTCCCCATGGGCTGCAATGGTGGCTCACCTTCACGAGCAAATTCAAGGCCAATGGTGAACACCATTGCTCGAAGGAAGGTTCATGATGATGCCTTCAATTCATGGAGACCAATAAAAGGTGACCTATATATTGGTCCAAAGACCACAAATCGTGGTGCCTCTCGTGAGACCTAGGCTGTAGGCTGCCAAGTGAGGGCCATTTTGAGAAATTCCTATTTAAGTTAGATTAAAGTAAGGTCGTTTTGCCTAAGCTTAGGACCCCTATATAATTGATTTTAACCCTTTAAACTCACCATTCAAGACATTATTTCCAAAATCCCAAAAGAATCACAAAGTTCATCCTCTCAAATATTTCTCTCTCTAGAAATTGAAGAAGAAAAAGAAAGAGTTGGAGCTAGGGTCAAGATCCAGTCTCCATTCCTCAAGCAATTGTGGGATTTGTTTACAAGGTATGATAGCTTTCATCAAAGTACATCTCTCATCCATGAATTTCCTTTGAAATCCAATTAAAAAAGATATCAATCCCCAATTGTTAGGGTTTGACTCAAAAGTCATGGATTTCTTTCAAACTTGATTCCAATGGTTAGCTTGAACTAGAATAATAGAGTGATTTTCATGGTACCTTGACTTGGTGAGGCCCCACCATATCATTGGTAGCTTGGATTGAGAAATAGTCCCCTTCCTTGAGTGGTTTGGACTTGCATAAGTAAGGTGGTTTCCATGTTAACTTGGTTTAGAATAATTTGGTGCTTTCCTTGATGACTTTGAATTGGTAAATCGTAACCATTCATGTGTAATAACTTGTATTCAATTTGTAAAGAAGTACTCTTCCATGAATAGTAAACTTATCTAAAGAGGGAAAATCCCCTAATTGAAATAACATGTTTATGACGAACAAGGTTACTTCAAGGAAGTATCATAAGTATGTTCTAATTTGAGATTTACTTGTTGTGGTGTATGATTAGCTTGGGCAGTTGGTTATATTTCTTTCCTTCATATGTATGAATAAAGGTGATGATATAGAAGTATTCCTGTTATAGTATGATGGCTTATGTGCATTAAATATACTTATGACCATGTTGTTATCTCTCATACTTTTAGATTGTCTTATGTTGGCTAATGCTTATGATATGTTTATGTTGATGATTTATGCTAGTCATCATAATTACTATATGTGTGGAGTAATTACTATATGTGTGGAGTAACACATGATTTATTCTACATTCTTATCAAATTTAGGGACCATCGATATTGACTTTCATCCCCGTGGCTAGGTTCATAGTAAAACAAGGAGTGAAGATATGGTGAGCCTCATCGTATAGAGAATTTGAAGACCATGTTCTTTTGTCTTTCATTTTATGTTTAGAACTATTGTATGGGTTGTGTCCCAAGGATATTCATTAGTTGCGGAGAAAATTGGACCCCACAAAAAGCCTAAGCAATCGTGACAAGAAGATTTACATGAAGAAAAATAACATGTCAATATACCATAAACCAGGTGTTTACTCCAACAATCAAACTATCACCCCCCCACCTCACACACATAAAAAAAAAATAATTAAGCATACCCTTTTTGAATATAATTTCAAATACATCTATATTTTTGTAATGATGATAAATAAAAATAAAGGTCAAACGATATCAAATTTAGTAGTGTACCTACTACATCATGCTTTATCGCATGGCAAACTATATGGTGCATTATCTAGGGGAATATCTATGCAAACAAAACAAGTGCAGGTCATGACTAAACAACCAAATTGGTTCACAAGGACATACTCAAGAAATACTCTCTATAAGAAAGTATTGGGTGATATTTGATTAATACAAAAAATCTAAGAAATCAAACATGAATAAACATACACCACACATGTAGCTAATCAAAATTATGATTCAATGTGCACCATTAAAAAATTTTGTTAGGTGAAAAGACAATCAAAATTCAAATATAAATACCAGGTAATTGTTATTTCCTCTCTCATCAATCTTTCTTTTCGATCATATACTATTCTGTTTTCTTCATCCTAGATTATGCATGAATACATATCGCAAGAAGCTAACTGGAGAGAAGAACAAAATAAGCTCATTGTGAAATTAAAAGAAAAGCTTCTTACAATAAGTTCAACTGTTAAGCTTAATAGTATAAGATATTGACTTATATATTTCCTTAGATCTTTTATGTTAGATTATGATTTTATGTTTGTATTTTTCATTTGGAGTTAAGTTATGGTTGTCAGATGGATTTGGTATGCAACTCATATTTTTATGTAAATTATAGATATTTTGCATTGTTATGAAAAAAAACATGTCTTTGTTTGGTGTTATATACTTTTAAGTGCTATTTATAACATAATTCTACAAATAAATGACGAGTGTGTAGTTTATGCCAAAATATTATCAATCTCCCTAACTAGAATTGGACTTTATTGTGGGACTTGTGATTTATCTGATAAGATGTGAGAAGTTTTTTCAAAGGGTTGTGATTTGACGAGAGGTGTTCTTTCCCAGAGTGTGTCCACCCCATTTTAAATGAAGGTAGGACTTTGTCCAAAGAGTTGTGACTTTACCAAAGGGAGTGCTGACTCTCGAAGGTAGGGTTTTAAGACAAACACAAAGAAGAGGGGTGGAACGAGCCGGGGGGGAGAGAAAGAAGGAGAGGGCGGCAAAAGGGGAAGAAAGAAGGCGGCGGGGCGGCGGCGGCGGAGGGGCCGGGGCGGCGGCGGGCGGTGTCGGCTGTGCGGCAGGCTAGGCGCGGCTGAGGCGGCGGACTGTCGTAGGAGCGGAGTGAGGATTATCCGGCGGCGGCGGCTTCTGAGGCGAAGGATTGAGTATCTTAGTCATAGTATGCTGACGGTATGAGGCGGAGTCCTAGCCGCGGAAGATAAAGAGCAGAGACGTTTGACTATTCCGCGGAGACAGTAGGGTCATATTCCTCGGCATGCTTCTTATCCTCAGCGTCGTAGGATTCATCTTCTTCGTCCTCCTCTACTTCCTCCTGGCGTCGGCTTCATCTCTGAGTCCTCGTCCTCCTATGTCTTCCTCTTCTTATTCTCTCTCCTCTTCCTCTTCTTCTCTTCCTCTTCTTCTTTCTTCTTCTTCCTCTGGCATTTTTAGATGTTATCTGATTTATTGTCGTTAGTGAGTTCAATGTTAGCAGAATATGAGGTACCACTATTCTGATGAAGTAAGTCGTTCATTTCTAATAGGGTTTATATTATAACCTTGAGTTCTTCAGGAAACTAATATAATTTTTTTGATATAATAATTGTTATTTTAGTTTTCAATATATGAAGTTAACATGATGTAGTCTAATTTGTTTTGATTTTTTTAATAATTATTTTTGTAATGTAGATATATTCTTTTGAATATCTTTTTTAAAAGAATTAAAGAATTGCGATGATTTGTTTTTTATTTTAAATACAAACAAATGACTTTATTTATCGATGCTACTTGTGTGATTTAGACTTTCAGGAACTTTTCTTCAAAAAAATTATTACTATATAAAAATTGACCTTTGTTTTAATTATTAATAAAGTTTTTCTTTAACATTTCAGTATTTAGAACAGAAGACGGATGATATGGCTTTTAAGACCGTAAAATTGATGTTTATTATTTTAATTTTTATTATTTATTTGATAGAAAATTTTGTGAGATATATATGATTATTAATACAAATATATATTTATTAGTTCACTTGATTTCATACAATCCCCTAAAATGGTCAACACAGACTTTCCACCACTAATCAACTTTGTTTCTTCCTAAGCTGCAACATGCAAGACTACATAGCATCAACCTCAATAAATATATGAACTGTATTTATACCTAAACACCTTAACACCTAATGGACTCCGACGCATAGCTATGTTGTCTAATCCATCCAAAATTTTAAAGTTATCTTATTGTGATACTTTGTGGAACAAAAGACAAGAAATGAATTACATGATTACATATACATAACATTTGATCATTTCATTTACATATTAGGTTAGTTTTGAAAGAAAATGTGTCCATCATGTTGTTGATAAAACCTGACCCCTCAAATGGCTTATGCAATGGGAAATAGTTGATTTGTAAAGCTTTGAAATGAATATAATACATGCAGAAAAAACAACATATCAACTCATCCACAGACCAGTAACAAACATAGTGTACCCAATAATAAACTATAAACCACCCATTTCCTTTTTTAAAACAAATAATGCTTATAATTTGAAGTATGTGGTGGAAAACAATGTTCCCGTGTTATACTTTTTGAAATGGCTAAATATTTTATAGGCTACAACATGCAAGACTAACAGAGAATCAATTTTAGTAAAGATATGATCTCAATTTATACCTACACACTTAAAACTAATGGAATGCGCTTGAATAGGGATGTTGTCCGATCAGTCCTAACTTTTTTAACCAGGTATTATTGTAATATTCATAGCAAAAAAAGAGAAAAGAAAGAATCAAGATTTCATTGACATTGAAAATAAAGATTCTAATATATACATTAGGTGTTTTTGAAAAGAAAAGTGTCCATCTGTTGCTTGCGAAACTAAACCCATAATTATTAGCTTATGCATTGGAGGCACACATCGTTGATTTGGTAACACTTATGCGAGAAGTATGTATCGTACATGCGGAAAAAAACAAAATGTCAAGATGCCATACCAATAATCCAGGGTGTTTACTCCAGCAATGCAAAAGATTCCCCCACCCCCCCACCCCCCACCCCCCCCAAACCACACACACACGAAAAAATGAAGGATAACCTTCCATGGTGTTTGGAACAATTTAATACATCTATCTTTATGTGATGATAGTAAAAAGAAAACTAAAAGCCAAACGATATCCAATGTAGGAGTAGAGTATAACCAACACAAACATGCTTTCTGGAATGACAGACTAACAACGTTGCAGTATCTCGAGGAATATTTATGCCAACCAAAAACAAGTGCATGTCATGAGAACAAAACCCGATGTTGCTGCACAAGGACTACACAAGACAGACTTCTATATGAAAGTATTAGGTGAGTGATTTGATTAATACCAAAACTATGTAAGAAATACAAAATGAAAAAACAGACACACACTGTAGCTAATCAAAATTTATATTAGACAAATATTTTAGGTTGGTTATAAACGGAGATGCTAATTAAAATACAGACACAACTACTATCAATGAAGACTGAAAGACATTAATTTTGTTTTATAGAGTTATTAACATATATGGTACACTGAATTAAAAAATAATAAATAAAGGAACTCACAATTTTATGGCACGACATAATTAAGATAACAAACGTTAATTCGTGCATAATTACGTACTAAACAGGCATTGCCTAATAAGTATTTAAGATGGATTCATTATGCACTTAGTATGAGGTGGTTGGCAATAATAAATACAAATTGTATGTTGAAAGCCTAAAATATATATAAAAAAAAATATTTTGGGTTCTAGGGATCTCAAACCATAATACAGTGCAACACACGTGCGTGAATATAGTATATTGGTATAAGTAGAGAAACTCCTAGCTAAGAAGTTGAATACCATTGCCATTATTTTATCCCTAAAATAAATTAAAATTAATATTACTAATTTCATATTTATATCATTTTATTTAAATCATGCATCTAAACAGAATAATTTAAATATTTTGGGATATTATATTTCATTTCATCGTTTTATACACATATAATCATATATACTTATTAAAATATAATTAAAATATATTATATTATAATAAACACTAGAAATGAATACCATAGTTACCTTCCGACTACATTAAAATTGAGGTCGCATAGCAGTTTCATGTGCTTCGAATCAAATGGTTGGAACCACAATGCCACATGTGTAAGACATGTATATTGCGACCATGTGAACTTTATTTACAATAGTGATGGCAAACTTCATAGTTCACCCATTATAAGTTAGAAACTTTAAACTTGCTCTTGCATTCTTGTGGAAGAGCAATTGGCTAGCAAAATAGGTTTTCCCAATTGGGGTTTATTTCCCATTTTTGAACTTTGAGAGCTCGGTGTGGGTGATATCGCAGAGAGTTTTCAAGATTTAGCATTTAGGTATGTGATTTTGACTCTAATCCTTCATTACCCCATTAATTCCATAACCTTGACATGTTTTTTTATTTTTAAGGAATAGAAGGTTTCTCCTGTAATTAACTTTAAGGTTTTGAACTTTTAAAGTTGATTTCAACCAATTTCTCATCTACAGTTCTGCCAAAGTCGATTGTTCCTTGGATGAAATAAATTCGTCTCGTAAGTACTTCCTACATCTTCCCTCTTTAATTCAGATTTTCAATCTTTGATTCACTTGCGGAGTCCCAATTCTATTATAGTGCAACTATTGATCCTTGCTAACTATTGATTTAGGAGGGAGAACTTACATGTAGTATTTATTGGTCTAGGTACTCACAAGTTTAATATATACACATGTGTGCGTGTGTGCGTGTGTGTATTCACACGCATGTACGTGCATCTGCTTGCGTGCATACATGTGTGTTTGTGTGTCTTACTTTGATGTCATGTGAAAATTTAATATTTAGCCATACAACTCATGACCTACAACTAAATCTCTTAGTTAATATGGGACAATTAACATAGGTTGAATATATATATTGTATGCACACGAGTGTACTATCAATCTTTTAGGTCTGTTCAAAGATGTATGAAATTAATTATGTAGGTCTACTTGTATCTTCGTCTTATGTCGTATGATACTAAATTCAATCATATTTGCATATAGAGGATTCAACAAGTATTTGCAAAGAGACATTACAAGGACATGTTAAATCCTCTGCGAGGTCGAAGTGGATCATTCTCCAGGAAAAATTTGGCTGGTGAAAAGGTGGAAGGAATTGAGTGATTACTAAAAAATAAGCGTTCGACAATTTTTCATCTTTACATATAATGCTTGTGATCATTTTGATGTCACTATATTTGGTATGAGTACAAAAGAAATTGAACATCCAATAGAGGATATAGAATCATATTATTCTATAGATATTTTGGTTCATTCTATTGAAAATCTGAGCCACGACCCCTTAGTTGAGAAAAGCATAAGAAAAAGACAAGAAGGGTAAGAAGAGAATGATTTTCGAGTGAAGTTTAAGACTAACACTAATGTAATTGATCAACAAGAGGAAGATGTTCCAGTGAACCTTCAGACTAATGCTAATGTTATTGAGAAAGAAGAGGAAGATATTCCGGTTAACCTTCAAACTGATGCTAACGCACTTGACGAAGATGAGTATCAAATTAAGTAATCTCCTGATTTGTTGTCGTATTAAGATTAAGTGAATGGAATTAGTAGTAATACAGTGATTTTGGAGACGATTTCACGAGAAAAAGTTAAAGGATGCTTGAGGAGAACGAGCAAAAACCAAAAATTGATACCTGTAAGACAAAAAACTTATTAGAGAGATTGTTTTCCGTGTAGATAGAGGCTTGTATATCAATGTAAGATCCTTAATATTTCTTAAAAACAAGTAGCAACCCCCATGTTTCATTTTATTTCATAAAACATTTGATAGACACATGTAGTTTTTAAATTAAATGAATATTACTATTGAAACCAATGATTATAAACATGTCATAACATTAATATTTGAGGCCATAAGAATTTAAAAATTTGTGTTCTTAGATATACCGCAACGTTTTTGTAGGAATAATATCATTGTAGTTGTTATACTTATATCAAACTTGTTGCAGATTAGGAGGTCGGAGACGCTAACCATAGAAGTGAAGAAGTTGGTCCAAAGACTAACAGTCGATACAACGTGGTGAACTTAGCTTGTAACAGTCCGTATTTTGAAATTGTTATAAAAAAGACACTCACTACTTATGTGTTTAGGTTTAATAATTTGTACATTTTGTTTTTACATTTGTTAGATTTTTCATTCCTTTACATTCAAATTATTTTTCTTAGAATCTAATGATCGTGTTTGTTTAGTAAATATGTTTATTAGACTATCCGAATGAGATTTGTCAAAATAACAAACATAGTCAACATGAAGAATATGAGGTAGGTTAATGAAAAAAGAATAAGACGGGGAGTGAAAATAGAGTACACTAAGTGTAGGGATATCATAAAAAGAGGATGGATTTTTTTTTGAAAAAGACAACAAGATAGATGCTAGTGAGACTTACTGCTTCAAGTTGATTCACAGATGCTTTGCTAATGTTTTGAATGTTCAGAAGATCCTAATACCCTATTCGTTGCGATGTTATTGGCTACAATTTCTTCGGATTGTATTTTGGCTATTATAGTTCGTCTATTGAAGATGATTAACAGATGTTATATTTGTTTTCTTTAAAAAGACAAAAGAAACGATCAATATATGTATTCAGAAAGATTCTATATTAATTTTCTTCTTATAATTGCAAATATATGTTTTCACCAAAGTATATGCAAGCATTTTGTTCAGTTAACATTACGGAATGTAATTCGATATACATATATACATATACATATATACATACACACACACACCACACACACACATATATATATATATTATGATGTGTGATATTTATATGGATGTATGTATACATGACCTCCTAGATTGTTATGACTTTATCGATGACTTGTGACTTCTCCTTTAAGATGTGAGTATTTTCAAAGAGTTGTGATTTTTTGACGAGTTCATACTTTTCCAAACAGTTGTGACTTTATCAAAGTGTTGTGACTTTCGGAAGGTCGTGATTTCTAAGATAAGAAACAAAACAAATGGGGTTAGAGACAGGGGGGGAGGATAGAAGTAGAGTGGTGCGGGCCGCCAAATTTTAAGCAACAGGGTTGGAGGAGGAGGGAGGGGCAGTGGAGGAGGAGGACGGAGGAGGAGGGAGGAGAGCAGGAGGAGAGGAGGAGGAGGAGGAGGAGGCTAGGAGGAGGAGGAGAGTGAGGAGGAGGTAGGGAGGAGGAGGAGGCAGGTAGGAGGAGGAGGAGGAGGAGGAGGAGGAGGAGGAGGAGGAGGAGGAGGAGGAGGAGGTTAGGAGGAGGAGGGAGGTAGGAGGAGGAGGAGGAGAGGAGGAGGAGGAGGAGGAGGAGAGATGGAGGAGGCAGGATGAGGAGGTGAGGAGGTAGGAGGAGCGAGCGAGTGAGGAGGAGGGGAGGGAGGGAGGAGGAGGAGGAGGAGGAGGCGGAGGAGGAGGAAGGGAGGAGGAGGAGGAGGAGGAGGAGGGGTAGGAGGAGGAAGGAGGAGGATGGGGGGAGGAAACGATTGAGTGTATACGGAGGGAGGGTGGGGAGGTGTTAAGGAGGAAGGAGGCGGGGAGGAGGAGGGTTTGGAGGAGGAGGAGGAGGGACGGAGGGAGGAGGGAGGAGGAGGAGGGCAGGAAGGAGGAGAGAGGAGGAGGAGGAGGAGGAGGGAGTGGGGAGGAGGTCGGCGGAGGAGGAGGACGGAAGGAGGAGGAGGAGGGAGGGGAGGAGGCGGAGGAGGTTCGGCTTAGTAGTGGCGTGAGGAGGCTGCGGAGGAGAAGGAGGAGAGAGGAGGAGGAGGATGAGGCGGAGGCGGTTAGCTGAGGCTCTTCTCGTACTTCTTCTTCTTTATCGTATTTTTCTTCTTATTCTTCTCTGTATTCTTCTTCTTCTTCTTATTCTTCCTCTTCTTATTCTTCTTTTCTTTTGCATGTTAAAATGTTTGTGTGAGGTATGGTAGTGGAATGAGTTCCAATGTTAGCAGAATATGATGGTGTAACACTATTCTGAGAAGGGATGTCATTTCATTTTTATTCTATACCTCGAGTGACTTGAGAGAAATGATTATAATTAGTTATAATAGATAATGTTATTTTACTTAATATATTACATTTACTATGGGTTTTCCAATATTCGAAGTTAACATGATGTAGTGTTAATTTATTTGATCTTTATTTGATTTTGGTAATAAATTTCTCGTATGATGTAAGATATAGGCTTCTGAATTATCTTTTCAAAATATTTTACCGAATTGCGCACAACTATTTGTATAACTCTGGAATAATTAAAGGATTTATTGTCAATACTGCTATGTGATTTCACTCTCACGAAGGTGTCTTTCAAATAATTAAGGCGTTTGCATCCTTATGGACTAGCAATCGTGCATACTACTTGATTTAGAACCTTCCCTCATCAGCATTTCGATATGATTACCATTGACTTGAGTGTGCCTATGTTAAATAGCTATGCTATGAGTGAAAGACGTGACAAAAAAGATATAATAGCTTTTCTACAAGGATCTCAAAAAAGCCCCTACAGGTTGCAATGCACGTGCAATGACGCGAATCGATGATCATAAGTGGAGAGCTCCGAACGTTAAAAGGTAAATCCACAATTCTGCCCTGATTTCGAGCCCGGGAAAGAAGGGAAGGGGAGAGAGAAGGAAGTGAAGAGCAAATAAGGAAGGGGACGGAAAGCAGCCAGCGAGACACAAGAAGTAAAAAGGCCGTCGGAGAGAAAGGGGGAGCCCAGCAGGGGGCGACGGAGGAGAGAGAGAGAGAGAGAGAGAGACAGATATAGATATTGAATATATATAATAATATATATATACGAAAGTAATAAATTATATTATATTATATAATATACATTGTATTGTTATAGGACATAAAAATAAGAAGGTTGTAAAGTCGATTGTACAAAGAACCAGAAGGCAGTGGAAAAAAATCTGGAAATAGTTATTTTTTGAAATTATAAGGAAATCAATAAATTTTTGAGTAAATTAAAATTGAGTTTTTGTTATACTTCAAATGATCGTAACTCCTAACTCAGAATGAGTAAGGTGTAGTTCCAGATATGATTGGAAATCTCTTGGAAATATCTTTTAAACACCGCTAAGTTTGCACGATTCCGAGTTTTTATGAGTGAGTTATTCCCTTTGAAAGTTTGTTTGTAGGAGTAAAGAAGGTCCAATTCTAATTCTGAAGGGGTAATTTGGTATTTTCCTTACCCTATTATTTTATTTCATTTTTGGTATCTAATTTGTGGTATAAGGTGAATTAGAGCAGTTTACATTTTTACCAAAAGCGTTAGGGTTTTGATAGAAGAGAAAAGAAGAGGGGAAAAGAGGAGAAAGGAAAAGGGCGTTCAAGATTCGTCAAGATCGTTGAATTTTAACTTGTGGATTTCGTCGGGAGTGATTCCTAAAAAGGTATGTGATCTTCCGTAGTGTTCGGTTCATTTACCTACGCACCAATCATGATCTATTCAGCGTAGTTTCGTTCTTGAAATTTAAGGATTTAAGTTCTTGATGAGTTCTTGATAAGTGTTCTTGAAGTTTCATTAAGTTTGATGTAAGATTGTACTTGGGTCAACTTTAAACGATCATATATCTTAGAATATTAAGATTTAGGTGAGACTTATTAAGAGTTAGGTGAGTCACAACTTATCCAATTAAATGTAATTGAATCTACTTTACAACGCCACCAAATTTGCGTCAATCTAATTTAAGAGTAAAATGTTATGACTATTTTAGTAACCTATACGATGTTGTTACTAATTAGTTGATGGGAAAACATTAAAAAGGTTTGTTTTTTTTTTACCTCCAAGAAAACCCTAAAGGAATTTATTGACTAACAAAAAGTTCGAAACAATAAAATTTTCATATTTAATAATGAAAATCATAATTCTTTGCGAAAGAGATCTCAAGAAACTAATTCAAAAATCTCAAGTAAGGTTTTCTTGATCATTTACCTTCAAGATGGGGTTTTATGGTTTCTATTCAAGTTCTAATCCAAGATTATTCAAGAACCTTGTTCTTCCTATCTAAAATCATTCCTAAACATCACGAGAAATTACCTATCACAAATCATGATCCTTTAATCCATAATTCAATTCAAGAAAATTCAAGAGTCAAATAAAATATTTAAAAGTCATGTCAAGAAGTAAAAAGTTAAGGCAAGATAAGTTCTTTAAGTTTTTAAAAAATATTTTACAAAGGTTTTAACTTTGTTTTAAGACTTGACTTTGAGTTCAGTTTGGAGTAAAGTTAAAGATCAGTTCTTCAAAAGTATATGAGGATTATGTATTCCCAAAGAGTTCAATATGTTTTTATATTTAAACAAGCAAGGAAACTTTGATTTCCAAAAGATCTTTTGAACTAGTTTTCCATTAAAAATCCTTTAAGCTAGTTTTTCAGTAAAGAGCGTTTGGCCAGTTTTTCAGGAAAGATCCTTCTAGCAAGATTTCAGTTCGAGAGTAAATTCTTTTCGGTTAACCAACACTAGAAACTGAGATTTCTAATATAGCCTTTGAGCTAAATTTTGAGCAATTATCTCAAACCTAAGAAAGAATTATGTTTTTAAACATAAGAGCTAGTATCATATTATAGGAGTAGTATTGAAGGCCGATATAAGGGAGAGTTCAGATAACTCACAACTACCATAAATCATGTAGCCATCATGGGTAGAAAAGGATCATATTTTTTAGATGATTCCTTTAGTGATTTTTAGCATATACTAGGGGATCCTATTAGTGAGTTATAACCAATACCATGGAAAGTATTGGATGGTCCTTGGCAGTGTGAGGTAAAGTGTTATAGCATCACTATAACTCTTAAGTGATGGTTGTCAGTTAGAGAAACTCTCGTAACAGTATTCTGTATTTTATATACATCAAAAATATTTTTATTATTATATAAATTATAGAGTTCATATTGTATCTTTACATATATATAGAGGTATCATTGTATTTCTAAATACACAAAGTTGAAAATCATGTATTAAAGCTTTTCTTTATACTACATTTATTCACACTGTTTACATTAAAATCAGTTAAGTTCAGTTGAGTTTAGTAAAGCCTAGATAAGTGTATCTTTCATACTCTTTTCAAGTCTATGTTATGTTTAGCATTCCAACTCGCATACTCGTACATTCAATGTGATGTCAGTTGGTTTGCATCGTCTTATGATATAGACGTAGGCAAAAAGGATCAGCAAGAAGTGCATCGTTGATCTAATGAGCACTCCAGAGTCATATGGTGCCTTCTTGCATTTCAAAGGACTCTTTTTTATTTCTTTCAGTTATTATGTTAGTTCAATAGTATGTCATGGGGTTAGTCCCGACATAAATGTCAGTTGTTTTAGATACTTTATAAATAGATAGTCAGATATTAGCCCTTTGAGTCTTTCAGTATTATCTCTTAATGTTTTGATTTGAGTTTCCACTTGGTTAAGTTAAATGTTTATTTGTTAAAAACATTATGAGTTCAGTTGAGACAGTTAAGTTATTTAGCATTTTTATCCTTTTTTTATACTTAAAGTCTTCCGCTGAGTAAGTAAGGCGGGTCAAGGGTTCTCTTGGGGCTAGAAATGGTTCTCGAGTCTCGGCCACGCCCAGGGTGTAGGCTCGAGGCGTGACAAACTTGGTATTAGAGAATAGAGTTCAAAAGTCCTAGCGAGTTATAAAGTCGTGTTTGTAGAGTCCTATTTACTATAGGGAAGCACACCATATCTATAATTAGAAGACTCCAACATTTAGGAATATCTTCACTTTTTTCATATTCCTTTCATCCGTTAGAGTGTGATCTCAAAAAACATTTCTCTATAATTAGTGCTTGAGCGTGTTCTTTGATAACCATGACTTCACAAAGAGAAGTAAGAGGTCATCCAGCGAGGAGGAATCTTGAAGAGCAAGGTTACCTAATTTACCTAAAGTGCAAACTCAAAGGAAAGTTACCAATGCTGAGTTCCATGAGACTATAAGGATGCTCAGTAAAGTTGTGACCGACCAAGTTGGGCAATAAAAAGGAGCTCAACAAGTGGAGGCTGACACTTCAAGGATTCGTGAGTTCTTGAGGATGAATCCCCCAAGTTTCGTTAGTTTGAACACTATAGAGGACCTGGAAAACTTCATTGAGGAACTGAAAAAGGTGTTTAATGTGATGTATTTTGTTGATACTACAAGATTTGATCTACTTGTATATCACATGAACGGTGTTTCTAGAACGTGGTTTGATTAGTGGAAAGAGGGTAGATATAAGGATGCACCACCTATGAGTTGAGCCTGTTTTAAGGAAGTTTTTTTGGGGCATTTCTTTTTCCCGATAATAGGAAGAGGCCAAGGTACATAATTTCCTCACAGTTAAGCAGGATTCTTTAATTGCGCATGAGTACGGATTATAGTTCACCCCACTATCGCATTATGCTACGGAAATGGTTAAGGACATGAGGAGTAGAATGGGTTAGTTTGTTATTGGTTAGGCCGTTTATCAAGAAAAGAGGGTCGGAAAATAATACTTTTTTGGGTCATGGACATTTCAAGGTTGATGGTTTATGTGCAGCAGCTAGAGGAAGAGAAGATGAGAGATAGAGAGGGACTTGCACCATCATCTGCCGTGCACCTGCACCAAGAAACAAAGGTAAGCATCATGGGCATAATTCGTATAACTTTAGAGCTAGACCAACACATCAAGGTAGTGTGGCACACAGAGATAGTTGAGCTACTGTATCTGGTAGGTGTGCTAGACACCACTCTGGTAAGTGTCATGATGGGTAGACAGGTTGTTACAAGTGCGGTCAAGAGGGTCACTTTATTAAAGAGTCTCCTTAGAATTATCAAGGGGTGGAAATCTAGGCAATAGAGCCCAATATTTGTCAGTTGCTCCAGCAGACAGGGCTTCACCTGGAGGGGCTAGTTTCGGTACTGGCGGACAGTCAAATCCCCTTTATTCGATCATGAGTCGCCAAGATCCAGATAAATCTCTAGATGTTATCGGTGGTATGATCAAACTCTTTGCTTTTGATGTTAATACTTTGCTAAATCCAGAAGACGATTTATCTTTTATATTTCTGTATGTTGCTATGAACTTTGATATTATTCCTAAGCAACTTCATAAACCATTTAGTTTGTCTACACATGTCTGTGAGTCCATTCAATCTGAGAGAGTCTAGGTTCATTGACCTATTTTCGTCAATCACAAGAGTACCATGATTGTTTTAATTGAGTTAGACATGGTATATTTTGATGTCATTCTTGGTAAGGAATGACTTCACGCCTGTTATGCCTCAATTTATTGTTGAATTCGAGTAGTCAAGTTTTAGTTTCATAATGAGACAGTGTTAGAGTGGAAAAGTAGTTTAGCAGTGCCTAAGAATCGTTCCATTTTGTACCTTAAGGCAAGGAAACTAGTTTCCAAGGGGTATGTGTATCACTTAGTCCTAGTTAATGACACTAGTATTGAGATACCACCTATTTAGTATGTTTTAGTTTCAGTAGTAAAAGAGTTTTCAGAAGACTACCTAGATGATATACTCGGAGTCTTCTTGAGAGAGAAATAGACTTCGGCATAGACGTCATTCAAAATATCCATCATATCTCTACTTCGCTATACAGAATGGCACCAGCAAATTCAAAACAGTTGAAAAGATCAGCTTAAGGATTTATAAGATAAGGGTTTTATTTAACCAGATTGACTTAGAAAAACAATTAAGTTTCAATGGTCTGAAGTTTCTGAGAAAAAAATTTAGGAATTGAATATAAAAAGTTGACTACTACTAGTTTTTACTTTACTGGAAGGTACGCAAGGCTTTGTGGTGTGTCATAATTCGTCTAGAGTTGGTTTATGTTATGTGTTAATCAAGAATGATAAAATTATAGCTTATGCCTCCAGACAATTGAAATTTCTTGAGAAGAATTACCCAACCCATAACTTAGAGTTTGCTAGTATTATCTTTCAAAATATGGCGCCGTTATCTTTATGGTATTTATGTGGATGTGTTCATTGATCACAAGAGTTTTTCGTTTGTGTTTAGTTCAAAAGATTTAAATCTCAAACAGGGAAGATGATTAGAATTGATCAAGTATTATGACATGACTATTCTTTACCACCCAGGTAAGGCTAATGTTATTGCTCATTGCTTGATAAGGTTATGTATGGGTAGTACCACCCATTTTGAGAAAGGTAAGAAAGACTCAGCACATGGGGTTCATAGACTGACATGATTAGTAGTTAAAATAATTGTTTTGCACAAAAGGATGAATAGTGGTGATAAATGGGGATGAATCATCATTTGTGTCAAAAGTAAAAGAAAAGAAAGACCAAGATCCTTTTTTTGTTTACTCGATTTAATGACAAGTGTTCATAGGCAAAAAGTATTAGCTTATGAACAAGGGGAAGATAGTGTTTTGAGGTATCAAGGTGGATTGAGTGATTAGGATGATCACCTTTCTCACATTGAGTTGCTTACAACAATAGTTACTACTCTAGCATCAAAATGGCTCCACATGAAGCTCTTTATGTAAGAAGGTGCAAATCTCCTATTGGATGATTCAAAGTTGGTGAAGCAGGGTTGATAGGACCAGATTTAGTTCACCAAGCTATGAAGAAGGTGAAAGTGATTCAAGAGAGGTTGAGGGAGGAACAAAGTCGTCAAAAATCCTACGCATATGTTAGGGGAAGAGCACTAGAGTTCGTAGTAGATAATTGGGTTTACTTTAAAGTTTCACCCATGAAGGGTGTTATGGGTTTTAGTAAGAACGGGAAACTTTCCCCTGTACATTGGACTTTATAAAATATCCAAGAGAATTGACGATGTAGCTTATGAGTTGGACCTACCAAAAGAGTTAGGAGTGGTTCATCCGGCATTTAATGTCTCCATGTTGAACAAGTGCATGGGATATCCTTCATTGATCATTCTAACAGAAAATATTGGGATCAAAGAAAAAAAATAACTTTAAAAAAATAACATTCTCCAAGGGGCAGATTTGTGGGAGAGAGAGAGGGTTCGAAGAAGAAAAAATAAGTATGCTTATTTAAAAAAAAATATAATGTCGATGAATGTCAAAGAAGAAAACAACTACTGAAGGATGGAATTTTGAAAAATAAAGCTAGTTGTAACAACCCATAGTCTAGTATGATAACTAGGGCTAAGTATGAGGGTAACAAGCCAAGAACTAGGGGCAAAAGCCAAGGAAAGTGACCAAGGCTGACCAAGAGTTCCAAGCATTGCCCCCACCTTCATGAAAACTACCACGGCCAGTGGTGGGGACCAAAACCAGTGGTGTGGTCGGTGGTTACTAGGAAGCTTCCTATGGGCTGCCCAATGCAAGTTCACCTTCACGAGCCACTTCAAGGCCAATGGTGAAGATCATTGCTTGAAGAAAGATTCATGATGATGCCTTCAATTCATGGATACCAAGAAAAGGTGGACTAGATATTGGTCCAATAACCACAACTCGTGGTGTCTCTCGTGAGACTGATGCAATAGGCTTCCATGTGAGGGACATTTTGAGAAATTCCGGTTTAAGTTAGATTAAAGTAAGGTAGTTTTTCCTATGCTTAGAACCACTATATAAGTGATTTTAACCCTTTAAACTCACCATTCAATACATTATTCGCAAAGCCCCAAAAGAATCACAAAGTTCATCCTCTCAAATATTTCTCTCTCTAGAAATTGAAGAAGAAAAAGAAAGAGTTGGAGCTAGGGTAAAGATCAAGTCTCCATTCCTCAAGCAATTGTGGGATTTGTTATCAAGGTTTATATTTTTCATCCAAGTACATCTGTCATCCTTGAATTTCCTCCGAAATCCAATTTCAAAAGATATAAATGCCCAATTGTTAGGGTTTGAATAAAAAGTAATGGGTTCTTTTTAAACTTGATTCCAATGGTTAGATTTAACTAGCAAAATTGAGTTCTTTTCATGGTAGCTTGACTTGGTGAGGCCCCACCATATCATTGGTATCTTGGATTGAGCAATAGTCCCCTTCCTTGAGTAGTTTGGACTTGCATAAGTAAGGTTTTTTCCATGTTAACTTGGTGTAGCATAATGTGGTGCTTTCCTTGATAACTTTGAATTGGTAAATCGTAACCATTCATGTATAATAACTTGTCTTCAATTTGTAAAGAAGTACTCGTCTATGAATAGTAAACTCAGCTAAAGAGTGACAAGCCCCTAATTGAAATAGTATGTTTATGACGAACAAGGTTACTTCAAGGAAGTATCATAAGTATGTTCTAATTTGAGATATGGTGAGCATCATAGTATAGAGTATTTGACGACCATGTTCTTTTGTTTTTCATTTTATGTTTAGAACTATTGTATGGATTGTTTCCCAAGGATATTCATCGGTTGCGGAGAAAATTGCACCCCATAAAAAGCTTATGCAATGGTACATGGTCGGTTTGTAGAGTATTTGACGAGAAGATTATACATGCAAAAAAATAACATGTCAATATGCCATAAACCTTGTGTTTACTCCAACAATAAAACTATCACCCCCCCTAACACAAGATACGCTCAAACTTACTTCTCAAATAAGAAATAAAGTCATCGATCAAGTAAAGAACCAAACTAATGAGGTTGGGATCGTTCCCACGAGGAAAATAGTTTAGACTTAACTTCAATCTATTATTACTATTATTTAGTCAATTATTTCCTTAGAAAATAAAAGGCAATAAAAGGGGGTTTTTTATTTCTAAATTAATGAAAATAACTAACTAAATTAAAGTAATCAACTAACAAAATCAAATCTTGTAGTTTAATCAATTAATAAAAGTAACTAGGGGTTAGGTGTTCCCCACAGGTTCCTAACTTGATAATTCTAACTATAACAGTTCTTTCCTAGTATTTTGCATGCAAAATGATAAGTTATGTATTTCTAAATAGTTGGTCCAGCGTCTAGAAAATTTCACTCCGCACCTTGGTCCTGCTACGTGTGTTGATATACTAACCCTTACCTTTACCTCATATTATGCATTGTATTTGATATTTGACTAAGTTATTGTCTCGTACCAATGACACTAGCCTATTACATAATATACACTAAATCTATGTTGATAATTCTTTTCCTATTATCTACCTTCTTGGTCTGGCAAGTAGCCTTAAGGTGAGTTCTAACGTTGGTCATCCATTAAAAAGACTTCTAGACAAAAGAATTATCAATACATGCAACACACTATTCTAGAATTGTTATTTTAGTTAGATTTTACCTCATTATTCACCCATGGTTTCCACAACCCTAGTTATGGAGTTTAGTTACCCATAGTTATAATCACAATATTCATATATTTAATATAAGAATTCATGCACTTACTTTGATGAGAGAAAAAAATTCAGAAATTTACTTGATTAATCAACAAAATCACCAACAATCAACTCCAAAAAAAAAAGTGTAACAATCCAAAGTCTAATATCCAAATAGTCTACTAACAAAGAATCTAACATAAAAAAGTCGAACCACCAAAAGTCTAACCCCAAAAACGAGGTTTTTCAAACAATTTATAAAAAACAAAAACCTAATAAAAGAAGGACTCTAATTACTGAAAACCAGCCAAAACGCGGCTGGGTCGACGGACCTCGTGACGGAATGTCGTGGTTATGACGGGCCGTCATGGACTCCGTCGTCCCATACTTTACAAATTCTTCTTCTTCTCTCTTTATTACCCTCGACGGCAGGTATTACGGACAGTTTCAAGCACGACGGTCCGTCGAAGGTTTCTGTTCCATAATACTTAAACTTCTTGGAAATTGTGTACTGGGACTACTCTCTGATCATTGCGACAAACAAGCAGGACGGACTGTCATGGCTATGAAGGTCCGTCATAAACTTCCGTAATCCCACACTTAGGTCAGACTTCCCCATTTTCCTTCAGCATCTTCCCTACGACGCCACTTACAGACCGTTTCAAGCTCGACGGATCGTCATAAGCTCCGTAGGTGGTAACTTTTCTATATTTCTTGCGCAAAAACTTGCGCGTTCATCTTTGGACAGTTTTCCTGCAAATACAGAGAAACTTACATAAAAATCAATGCAAAAAGGCTTTTGAACACATAATAAACTTAAGGAAAAAGCATTAAAAATACAGTGAAACCATGGTATATCAACACCCACACAAAAATTGAGGATACCTTTTATGGAAATAATTTCAAATACATTATATTTTTATAATGATTAATAATAAAACTAAAGGTCAAACAATATAAAATTTAGGAGTGTAACTACCACAACATGCTTTATCGCATGGCAAACTATATGTTGCATTATCTAGAGGAATATCTATGCCAACAAAACAAGTGCAGATCATGACTGAACAACCAAATAGTTGCACAAGGACATAAACAAGAAATACTCTCTATAAGAAAGTATTAGGTGAGATTTAATTAATACCAAAAATCTAAGAAATCAAGCATGAATAAACATACAAGAAAATTATTTCTAAAGACATTAATTTTGTGTATATAAAGTTATTCAAATACACGGTACACTGAATTTCAAAAATAAAAAAGGGAATTTATAGTTCATGACAAGACATAATTAAGAGGACAAATTGTTAATTCGTGCATAAGTACTAACAGATTGCGTAGTATAAATTTAAGAGTAGAATTCACAATCAACTTAGTATAACGAGGTGCAATATTAAATATAGATTGATATGTTGAAAGCCTAAATATATAGATTGATATGTTGAAAGCCTAAAATATTCTCTCTTTAAGGATCTCAAAACATAACCTACATGTGCAACACACAGGCACTGAATCTATTATATTATTATAAGTAAGAGGCACCTAACTTAAAAGTTGAATAACCATTCTACCCTTATTTTTATATCTAAAATAAACTAAATATTAATATATAAAATAATTTAATATTAAATAATAATTTAATTTAAATTCATGCATCTAGATACAATAATTCAAAATATTCAGGATATTCAATTTTCTATGTCATCTTTTTATACTCATATAATCTCATCTATATTATTTAAGTACTATTAATAATTATGCTATATTAAATTTGTAACACCCCGTAGCCAAAACAGACCAAAAACCAGCTTTGAAAAAAAAATTTGCAGGTGCAACAAACGTTGGCATCAACAAACCGTACCGTGACCCACGGTCCATCCTGCATGACCGTCGATGGGATCAGAGGTTCCCAAAAAACTCAGCCAGGGAAAAATGGCTAAATATTGATCGACGGAAGGACCTACTGTCTGTAGGTCAGACGACGTTCCATAGTACGTGACCGTCGATCGAGACCTCCATTCACCCACTCTCTAACAAGAGCTACGGATGAGCAGCATGGTCCGTAGGTGGAAAATTTGCAGACAGTTAACAGGAAATGCAGTTGGGTCAACTTCAAATGGTCATAACTCTTAGAACAAAATGAAATAGGTGTCCCATGATCAACCCACAGATAGATAATTGAATTAGCTTCCTATAGCCACTGACCTTGCTAAAATCATACCTTTGAGTAAAAAATTATTCCCATTTTACTAAAGACATGTCAAATAGGCCCAGTCGACCAACCCTACGATGGGGCGTCGGTCAGTAGATGGACTGTCAGTACTGGCCGTCGCTTGGTCCGAAAGCAACTTTCCAGGGGTCTTTTGACCTTTTCCACTTTGTTTAAACGTTAAGATACGTCGTTTTGGCCCTAAATCATAAGATTTTGGTCAGTTTAGGCCTAGAAACATAATTAAAACATATCTAAGTCAAATCATTAATTAAAAACTTAGAAAATTAGAAGCAAGAGATGAGAAAAAGCTCAAGAACCCTAGTTCAATAACGCCAAAAGTTCCAGCAGTTCCAGCCCCAAAACCTAAGTTTTTTTTGTAGATTTCATCACCATGTATATTGGATTTCACTAGTGGGTTCCTTTCACCCACTGGGTCCCTAGTTTTCAGTCAGATTATTGATTCACATATCATTATTAGATCTAGGGTTTCTAGAACTTCAACAGAATTATATGAATTTATTAGTTTTATGTTCCAAATCAGATTGTCATGTTATTATTCAGTTTATTGCATGAATTTCAGAACCCTAGCTTTGTATTTCTTTATTTTTTGAATTACACATGCTAGGTAAGATATTTCAGATACTTTAGATATTCATTCCTCAGTCATAAATGCATAATTACCAGATTAATTTTTGCATTCTCTGTTTGCATGTTCAGTTTTGAGCTATCCAGTATTTATAGAAACCAAGACATAATCAGTAAATTTACAGAATCCATGAGAGTAGCATAATACCGAGTTGGACTAGGGTTTTGCGTACCCAATAGTCCCAGAACTAGTAGCCAAGTAGGTTTTAAGTCTCTTTTGTGGGAAATTAGTTTATTGATCATGCCAGCATGGCTTTATACCCTTGGCAGGGTATATTGGTTCCTCTCGATGGGGCATACACATCGAACTTCATATTTATCTCATGTGGTTTTATTATCGGTTATTAGTAGCTCCTACACATCAATCAGACAAATTGTATTAACCATTTATCAGTATATTCAGTATTCAGTTGTAGCATGTTATAAATTGGTCATTGCATCCAGTTAGCTCAGAATTCAATTTATCATGTAAGAATATTATACTTGCTTTTATGCTTGTTCAGTTATGTTTTATTTCAGCTTTACTCTATCCTCAATGCTTAGTACCTTTCAAGTACTGACACATACGTGTGTTACATCTTCTCATGATGCAGGTTTAGGTTCTCAGCATCCAGATCACGCATAGATCCATTTTTGATAACCTGTTCAGCAAATTCAGTGGTAAGTCCTCATTCTCTTAAGACAACAGTTATGAGTTTCATTTAAGTCTTTAGTCACTTAGTTGCAGATTTTGCTAGATTTAGCTGGGGCTTGTCCCAGTATTTCTTATCTTGTTTAGATGCTTATTTCAGACATAGTTAGATTCAGCTTAATGTTGAGTTAATTTTTCCTTTGTATTAAACTCATTGTTTTCAAATATCTTAGTTATAGAATATGGGTATCCCCTGTCTTTTCAAATTTAATTATAATTTAGCTTCCTCATCAATTTATTATCTTTAGTATGTTAATGTTCATGACATCAGAGTTAGCTTTGGATCACTTGTGATCCTAGGTTTCGTGTCCGTGCCTGGGGGTAGCTTGAGGCATTACAAAACTTGGTATCAGAGCACTAGGTTTAATTGTCCTAGGATGTCAGAAAAGTCGCACTAAGTAGAGTCCTTTTCATGAGTTTTAAGTGCACCACATCTAATGAGAAAAAGGCTATGAAGTGTTGTAGGAAAAACTTCAATTTTTTGGTATTCTTATCGTGCGTGAGGTATGATCTTATTTTATTCTAAGTTGACGTTCTATGTTTCATATCATGCCTATTCGTAGAGATAATTCTAGAAATGCAAATGCAGCTCCTCTATTCCTAGAACAGGAAGTCACTAATGCTGAGTTCAGGAACGTCATACAGATGTTGGCTTAGAGTATGACTAAGCAAAAGAATATGGTTCATGCTCATGTGAATGAAAATGGTGGATCAGTATCAACAAGGGTCCGTGACTTTTTTAGGATGAATCCTCTGGAGTTCTTAGAATCGCAAGCTAATGACGATCCTCAAAATTTCTTGGATGAGATGAAGAAGATCTTTGAGGTAATGCAAGTCATAGGGGTGATCGGGTTGAGTTAGCATCATTCCAGTTGAAGGATGTTGATTATATTTGGTACACTTAGTTGAAGGAGTATAGGGTGAAAATGCGGCTCCTATCACTTGGGACTACTTTAGTGAGACTTTTCTCGAAAAGTTTTTCCCAATAGAGTTAAGAGAAACAAAAGACCAAGAATACATGAAATTAAATCAGGGTAAAATGACAGTCCAATAGTATAGACTCAAGTTTAACCAACTCTCCAGGTATGCTCCTCACAGTGTTGCTGACTCCAAGGCTCAGATGAATATGTTTTAGTATGGAGTGTCAGATTTGGTGAAAATGAGTGCAGAAATGCAATGTTACTTTAAGATTTAAACATCTCTAGACTTCTGACTCATGCTCAGCAGGTTGAGGGTTATAAGTTTATGGAACAGTCTAAGGAAAATAAGAAGGATATGACTGGGAACTATGACTATTCTTAGCAGAAATTGGGCGGTGGAAATCGCTCCCAAGGCCAACAAGTTTTCAGCTCCATCCCCTTCATCAGTGAGTTTTCCATCCTCCAAGAACAGGTATGACCAAAAGGCTAGAGCACCTTGCTCTAAATCTTAGGGAAGTGTTTCTAGAACCAAGACTTACCCAAGTTGCCTATGTGTTTTAAGAACCATCTGGGCGAGTGTCTTGCAGAAAAAGAGATAACGTTTTGGGTGCGGTCAGTCTGGTCACAGGTTGAGGGATTGTCCTTCTACACAAGGTCAAGGAGGTTGCAATGTTAGAGCTCAGTCTACAACTTCAGCAGCACTAGCAAGTCACCCAACTCAGTAGGGTAACTCATCTTGTACAGGTAGGGGTCAGCGCCAGAACAATTTGTATGCCCTTCAGGCTCCAGGATCAGGAAGGTTATCCTGTTGTAGTCACTGGTATGTTACGTGTCTTTGACCTTGATGTTTATGCATTGTTAGATCTAGTGGCTACTTTTTTTTTATAACTCCTTACATGGCATTCCAATTCAATGTCAGTCCAGAAAATTTCTTAGAATCTTTCTCAATCTCTACTCTATTCGGTAACCCAGTTATAGCTAGACGAGTATACAGAAATTTCCCTGTCACAGTCTCTCAGAAAGTCACCTCAGCAGATCTGGTAGACTTAGAAATTGTAGACTTAGATGTCATTCTAGGCATAGATTGGTTACACTCATGTTATGCCTTAGTCTATTGTAGAACTATGATTGTTCGTTTTAAGTTTCCAGATGAACCAATCTTAGAATGGAAGGGTAGTAGCTTAACGCCTATGTGTTGATTTATTTCTTACCTTAAGTCTAGAAAGATGATGTCTAAGGGTAATATCTATCATCTAGTTCGAGTTTAGGATTCTAACCTTGAAACCCCAACTCTTGAGTCAGTTTTAGTAGTCCGCGAATTTCCAGAAGTTTTTCCAGAAGATCTTCCCGAAGTCCCTCCCAAAAGGGAAATCAACTTTGGAATTGATCTTCTTCCATATACCCATCCTATTTATATTCCTCCTTCTAGAATGTCTCCAACACACCTTAAAAAGTTGAAAGAGCAGTTGAAAGGCCTTCTAGATAAGGGTTTCATCAGACTTAGTATTTCACCATGGGGTGCACCAGTGTTGCTCGTAAGGAAGAAAAATGGTTCTCTCAAAATGTGCATTGACTATAGACATTTGAACAAGATCATAATCAAGAATAAGTATCCCATACCTAGGATAGATGACTTGTTTGACCAACTTTAGGGTGCTAGCCATTTTTCAAAGTTAGACATTAGATCGGGTTATCATCATCTCAGACTAATAGATAGTGACATTCCGAAAACAACCTTTAGAACTTGGTATGGTCATTGTGAATTTGTAGTTATGTCATTTGGACTAACCAATGCTCCTGTAGCTTTAATTAATTCAATGAACAGAGTTTTCAAATAGTACTTGGACTTGTTCATTATCGTCTTCATTGATGATATCCTCATTTACTCTATGAATGAGGAAGAACATGCGAGTCATTTGGGAATTGTTTTACAGACTCTCAAGGATCTCCAGTTATTCGCTAAGTTTAGTAAATGTGAGTTTTTGTTGCAATCCATTGCTTTTCTTAGTCACATTGTATCTAGCGAAGGGATCCCAGTAGATTCACAGAAGACAAAAGAAGTGAAATAGTGGTCCAGACCTACCTCTTCTATAGATATCAGAAGTTTCATAGATCTAGCAGGTTATTACAGAAGGTTCGTGGAAGGATTTTCATCCATAGCCTCACCATTGACTAGGTTGACTTAGAAGATGGTGAAGTTCCAATGGTTAGATAATTGTGAGAAAGGCTTCACAGAATTGGAAACTAGATTGACTACAGCTCGTTTCTTTACTCTACCAGAGGGTTCAGATGGTTATGTGATCTATTCTGATCCATCCACAGTTTGCCTAGGTTGTGTTTTAATGCAGTGAGGTAAGTTGATACCATATGCCACTAG
The DNA here is from genome assembly GCA_027704765.1 of Solanum habrochaites. Lineage (NCBI taxonomy): Eukaryota > Viridiplantae > Streptophyta > Magnoliopsida > Solanales > Solanaceae > Solanum > Solanum habrochaites. The sequence continues at coordinate 50,723,293 of JAKWJA010002499.1, read as the reverse complement.
GCAGATTAAGGCGCATGAGAAGAATTATCCAAATCATGACCTCAAGCTTTCAACAGTGGTGTTTGAACTCAACATATGGAGACACTACTATGGTGTCCATATAGATGTGTTCACCGATCATAAGAGCCTTCAGTATGTGTTCACCCAAAAAGAGTTGAATCTTCGCCAGAGTAGATGGCTTGAGATCTTTAAGGATTATGATATGAGTATGCATTATCATCCTAGTAAGGCAAATTTAGTAGCCAATTATCTTCGTAGATTATCTATAGGTAGCGTAACCCATTGTTGAGGAAGAAAGGAAGGAGCTAGTGAAGGATGTTCACAGGCTTGCTCGCTTGTGAGTTCGCCTTATGAGCATATAAAACAGTGGTGTAATAGTTCAGAATGGGGCAGAAGCGTCTTTGGTAATGGAGGTTAAGAAAAATCAAGGAAATGACCCAATCTTACTAGAACTTAAGGGTGCATCCCATAATCAGAGAGTGGCGGTTTTCTCCCAAGGAGAAGATGGTGTACTTCGCGACCAGGGTAGATTGTGTGTTCCTGATGTGGGCGAGTTGATACAACATATTCTTGAAGAAGCCTATAACTCTAGGTATTCTATTCATCCAGGTACCACTAAGATGTACCGCGATCTGCGAGAAGTATATTGGTGGAATGGCATGAAGAGGGATATAGCAGATTTTGTGAGTAAGTTCCCAATTGCCAACAAGTCAAGCTTGAACATCAGAAACCAGGAGGTATGACTCAAGAGATCGATGTTCCTACTTGGAAGACGGATGTGATCAATATGGACTTTATCACAGTATTACGTCGTATTCACAGACAGCAAGACTCAATTTGGGTGATAGTTGATAGGATGACTGAGTCTTCTCGCTTTTTGGCGGTCAAGACTATAAATTCGGCAGAGGACTATGCCAAAATTTACATTAATGAAATTGTGAGGTTGTATGGGGTATCTTTGTCTATCATCTCAGATAGAGGTCCTCAGTTTACCTCTCATTTCTGGAAGTCATTTAAGAAAGGTCATGGTACTCAAGTTAACCTTGGTACAACATTTCATCCATACACAGATGGGCAGGCGGAGCGTACTATTCTGATCTTAGAGGATATGTTGAGAGCTTGTATGATCGATTTCAAAGGTAGTTTGGATAATCACCTTCTTATTGAGTTTGCCTACAATAATATCTACCATTCCAGCATTCATATGGCCCCTTATGCTGCTTTATATGGGCATACATGTAGATCTCCTATTGGTTGATTTGAACTAGGTGAAGAAACTTTGATAGGGCCAGACTCAGTGCTTTATGCTATGGAAAAAGTGCAACTCATTAGAGATAGACTTAATACAGCCTAAAGTCATCAGAAATCTTATGCAGATGTAAGGAGAAGGGAACTAGAGTTCGAAGTTGATGATTGGGTTTTTTTGAAAGTCTCACCTATGAAAGGGGTGATGAGATTTGGAAAGAACGGAAAGCTCAGTCCTAGATATGTAGGTCCTTACAAGATCTTGAAAAGGGTTGGCAAGGTGGCATATGAGTTAGAGTTTCCAGAAGAATTACCAGTATTGCATCTGGTCTTCCACATCTCGTTCTTGAAGAAGTGTGTGGGTGATTCAGCCTCTATAGTGCCATTGGAGAGTTTGGCGGTGAAAGATAGTTTTTCTTATAAGGATGTACCAGTTGAGATTCTTGACCGTCAGATAAGAAGGTAAAGAAACAAAGAAGTCCCTTTAGTCAAGGTTTTGTGGAGGAGTCACTCCGTAGAGGGAGCTACTAGGGAAGCAGAAGCAGCCATGAAAGCCAAGTATCCTCACCTCTTTCCTTCCGATTCCACTCTAACTTGAGGTAATAGTTCCTCTTTAGTGTCCAGTCATTCATGCATGAATACGGTCTTAGAATCGTGTTACTTCAATTTGTACTTGCATTTTCAGTGTATTTCAATGTTATCAAAACTCAATTCAGTCAGAAACTCAGTTCTCAGTGTTTAGTAGTAGGGTTTGTAGCTCTCTCCCGCTATTTCGTCTAGTTTAGTCTTCATTTGAGGATGAATATTCCCAAGAGGGATTTAATGTAACACCTTGTAGCCAAAAAAGACCAAAAACCAGTTTTACGAAAAAAAATCTGCAGCTGCAACCAACGGTGGCATTGACGGACCGTAGCCTGACCCATAGTCCGTCCTGCACAACCGTCGATGGGATCAAAGACTCCCAAAAACACAGCCGGGGAAAAATTGGCTAAGTCTTGATCGACGGACGGACATACGGTCCATAGGTCAGATGACGGTCCGTAGTCCAGGACCATCAGTCGAGACCCCCGTTCACCCACTCTCTAACCGTGGGTGGAAAATTTGCAGACAGTTAAGGGGAAATGTATTTGGGTCAACTTCAAATTGACATAACTCTTAGAAAAAAATTAATTAGGTGTATTATGACCTATTCACATATAGATAATTGAATTAGCTTTGCATTGCCACCGACCTTGGTAAAATAAGACCTTCGAGTAAGATGTTATGCCCATTTCAGTAAAGTCCTGTAAAATAGGCCCAGTCGACGGACCCAATGACGGGGTGTCGGTCAGACGACAGACCATCAGTTCTGGTCATCGTTTGGTCAAACAACAACTTTCCCACGGGTCTTTTTTGACCTTTGCCACTTTGTTTAAACCTTAAGATACGTCGTTCCGACCCAAAATAATCAGATTTTTGTAAGTTTAAGCCTAGAAACATAATTAAAAAATATCTAAGACAAATCATTAAATCAAAACTTAGAAAATTAGAAACAAGAGAGGAGAAAAAACTCAAGAACTCTAGTTAAAGAACGCCACAAGTTCCACCACTTCCAGCCCCAAAATCTAAGTATTTTTTTTGTAGATTTTATCCTCAGGTATGTGGGATTTCACTAGTGGGTTCCTTTCACCCATTGAGTCCCTAATTTCAGTCATATTCTTGATTCCCATATCATGATTAGATCAAGGATTTCTAGAACTTTATGAATTTATTAGTTTTATGTTCCAAATCAGATTATCATGTTATTATTCAGTTTTTTCATGAATTTCAGAACCCTAGCTTTGTATTTCTTTACTTCTTGAATTACATATGCTAGGTCAGATATTTTAGATATTTCAGATATACATGCCTCAGTCATGAATGTATAATTACCAGATTGATTGTTGCATTCTCAATTTGCATGTTCAGTTTTGAGCTATCCAATATTTATAGAAACTCAGACATGATCAGTAAATTTAAAGAATCCATGGGAGCAGCATAATACCGACTTGGACTAGTATTTAGCGTTCCTAATAGTTCCAGAACTACTAGCAAAGTAGGTTTTTAGTCCCCTCTGTGGGAAATCAGTTTACTGATCATGCCAGCATGCCTTTATACCTTTGGTAGGGTATATTGGGTCCTCTCGATGGGTCGTATACATCGGACACCACATTAAGCTCATGTGGTTTTATTATCGGTTATTAGTAGCTCCCACAGATCAGTCAGACACTCTGCTTTAACCATTTATCATTAAATTCAGTATTCAATTTTAGTATGTTATAAATAGGTTGTTGCATCAATTTATCTCAGAATTCAATTTATCATAAAGATTATAATACTTGCTTTTATGATTGTTCAGTTATGTTTAATTTCAGTTTTACTCTATTCTACATGCTCAGTACCTTTCAAGTACTGACGCATACGTGCGCTACATTTTCTCGTGATGTAGGTTAAGGTTCTCAGCATCCAGATCACGTATAGATTGATTTCCTGTCTCTAGTTCAGCAAATTCAGTGGTTAGTCCTCATTCTCCGAGGACAAGAGTTATGAGTTTAATTTCAGTCTTTAGTCACGTAGTTTCTATTTTTGGTAGATTTAGCTAGGTCTTGTCCCAATATTTGTATTCCAGTTTAGAGTCTTATTTCAGACATAGTTAGATTAAGCTTAGTATTGAGTTAATATTTCCTTTGTATTAAACTCACAGCTATAAAATATGGGTATCCCCATCTTTTAAGATTTAATATTGAATTAGCTTTCACATCAGTTTATTATCTTTAGTATGCTCATGATCATGCCAGCAGGGTTAGCTTGGGATCACTTGTGAACCTAGGTTCCGTGTCCGCGTCTTGTGGATAGCTCGGGACGTTTCAACATTATACTAAATACTAAAAACTGAATTACCATAATAACTTCAAACAAAATTAAATTAGGGGTCGCATAGCATTGTTTCAAGTGCTTCGTAGTAACATGGTGGGAATCACATTTGACCAAGTGTAAGACCATGTGTATTGCGACCACGTGGCCCTTTTCACAATCTTGAGGATCAAAATTCATAATTCACCCAATTATATGTTGGACACTTTAACTTCCTCTTTGTGATCGGAAAGAGAAATTTCTCGACATATTTAATTTTTACCAAAATTAGGGTTTATTTGCATTTTTCCATTTTTGAACCCTGAGAGTTCGGTGTGAACGATCTCACAAAGATTTTTTGAGATTTAGCATTTAGGTAAGTGATTTTGTCTCTAATCCTTCATTACCCCATTATTGTTATTTCATAACCTCGACATTAGTTTCTTGTTTTTTTATTTTAAAGGAATAGAAAGTTTCTCTTGAATTTGAGTTTAAGGACTTTAAGTTTTAAAGTTGATTTCAACCGATGTCTCATCCAAAGATCCGCCAAATCATTTTTTTCATGGATGAATTAAGTTGTCTCACAAGTACTTTATACATCTTCCGTCTTTAATTTGGCATTTCAATTTTTTATTCACTTGCGGATTGCCAAATATATTTTAGTGCAACTATATACGCACGTGCGCATGCACGTGCATGCGTGCATGCGTGCGTCCTTGTGTTTCTTACTTTGATGCCATGTAAAAGTTTAATAATTAGCCTTGTTGGATAAAAGAAGCTTGCTAACTAGGTAATAAATCCACAAGACCTACTACTCAATCTCTTAGTTAATGTGGGACAATTAACATAGGTTAAAGTATGCACAAGAGTGTACTATCAATTTTGTAGGTTTGTTCCAAGATGTATGAAACTAATTATGTAGGTCTACTTCTGTCTTCATCGTATGATATTGAATTCAAATATATTTTGCATACAGAGGATTCCACTGGTATTTGCAAAGAGACGTTGCAAGGACGTATTAATCATATGTTTCTTCGAACTGGATCATTCTCAAGGAAAAATTTGGCTGATGAAAGGGAGGTACAAATTCAGTGAGTACTACATAATTAGCTTCAATCAATTTTGATCTTTACATACAATGCTCGTGATCATTTTGATGTCTTTATATTTGGTATGAGTATGACAGAAATTTAATGTCCAATAGAAGATATTGAATCATATGATTCTATGGCTATTTTGGATCATTCTGGTGAAAATCTGAGCCATGACCCCTTAGTTTAGAAGAGAAAAAGAAAAAGACAAGAAGAAGAAGAAGAGGATGATATTCGAGTGAATCTTCAGACTAATGCTAATGTAATTCAGGAAGAAAAGGAAGATATTCCAGTTAACCTTCATATTAATGCTAATGTAATTAAGGAAGATATCTTGCTAGCCTTGAAACTAATGCTAACACACTTGAGAAAGATGAGTCTCAAATTAAGTAATATCCTTAATAGGTTATTATCCATTAAGTGAATGCATTTAGTAGTAATACACTGCATTTGGATATATATTTCAAAAAGTAAGTTAAGGCTGCGAGGAGCACAAGCAAAACCCAAAATTGGTACCAGTAAGACCAAAAGTTTGTTATACTTTTTAAAATAACTAAGATATTGTTTTAAGTGTAGATAGACTTGTATATCATCATAAGATCCTTAATTTTTCCTAAAAATAAGTAGCAACTCCCATATTTCAATTTATGTCATAAAATTTCAATACACCACATAGTTTTAAAAGTGGAACATAAACCAGTGATTATAAACATTGTTTCATTAACATTAATATTTGTGGCCAGAAAACTTTTAAAACTTGTGTTCTTAGATGTACCGTAACATTTCGGTAGGAATCGTATCATTGTAGTTGTTATACTTATATAAAGATTGTTGCTTACGAGGTCGGAGAAGCTAATCATAAAAGTGAAGAAGTTGGTCCAAAGAAAAAAAGTTGATATAGCGTGATAAACTTAGCTGATAACACTCCGTAAATTTAAATTTTAATAAAAAAGACACACTACTTATATGGTAAGGTTTAATAATTTGTACATTTTATATTAACATTTGCTTGATTTTTCATTCCTTTACATTCAAAATATTTTCCTAAAAATCTAATGATCGTGTTTGTTTGATAAATATGTTTAGTAGACCATCCCAACAACATTCGCCAAAAGTATAAACATAGCCAACATGAAGAATATGAGGTTGGTTAATGAAAAAGGAATAAGATCGGGAGTGGATATAGAGTACACTAAGCGTAGGGCATCATAAAAAGAGGATGGACATAATTTTGAAAAGATAACAAGATAGTTGCTGGTGAGACTTTCCTCTCAAGTTGAATCACGGTCGCATCGCTAATGTTTTGATTGTTCAGAAGATCCCGACACCCCATTCGTTACGATATCATTAGCTACAATTTCTTTGGATTGTATTCAGTCCATCATAGTTCATCTATAGAAGATGCTAGGCTTACATTATATTTGTTTGCTTTAAAAAGACAAACAAACAATTAGTATATATATTCAGATAGATTTCTGCATTAATTGTCTTCTTATAACTGCAAGCATATGCATTCATCAAAGTATATGTAAGCATTTTATTCAGTAAAGATCATAAAATGACTTTTACTTGTGCTGGTCTCAGATATCGATAGATATATAGTATATGAGCGATAGATTCATAATCATCATCATCTATTCTATATAATACTATATCATATATTATTATAAGTGTGAAGCTCAACTTTTAAAAGTGAATTAATATTTATCCCTTCACTAAATCCAATAAATTAATTATTTTGAATACTAATATTTAATTACATAATGGTAGAGTATAATTCCAACAATGACCTTTTAATTTTTGGTGATGACCTTATAATTATAATTAATTAGGTAAATTAAAAATTTAGGAGAAAGCAATAAATGTATGAAACTCTTCGAATTCTTGTTGATTATGTCAATCGAAATTAACATAATTTATCTATCATATAAAAAAAATATTGTATGAAACTCTTTCAAATTATGATTCTTTGAATTTTGAAAACTAAAATCAATTTTATATCATGATTCCATGTTGCCCCCATTAAAAAATTTGATTCAGGTTAAAGAACAATCAAAATCACTATGAAATCAATAGTTAATTGTTCATATCTCAATACATTCTTTTCTTTTCTATCATTACTATTATCTTGTCTTCTCCTAGGTATGATATGAATACATATGCGTCAACAGCTAACTGGCAAAGCAACAAAAATTCATTCTAAATTAAAAGAGGAAGCTTTCTTCAATATAATTCAACTGTTTAAACTTATAAGTATAAGATATCGACTTATATATCCTTTATATCTCTTATGTTAGATTATAATTTAAGATTTATTTTCATTTGGAGTTAGGTTATGGTTGGTCTAAAGATTGCATTTGGTAATGCAAACCCCATATTTTTATGATAATTATATACTATTTTGCATTGTTATAATTTTTTTTTTTGAGTTTTTTTTTTTTTGTAATACTTTTAAGGGCATTAAAGTGAACATACACTTCTACAAGTACGGACGGAGTTGATAGTTTATGCAAAATATGCTTTTGTTAATAGAAAATATTTTAAAGAAATGAATTATAGTGATGTTCTGGGGAGGAAATAATAATGATTTTAATACATCTGAGACTAGAAGAGATTAGATATAGATATATATAGATATATAATATATATATTATATATATAATATAGATATATTAGAATAATATATATATAGATAGAAGTATGTTTTAAAATCATTATTATTCCCCCTAACATCACTATAATTCATTATTTAAAAATTTCTATTATATATATATATAATATATATATATATATATTATAAGTGAGAAGAAACTCCTAACTTAGAAGTGAATACAACCATTTTTCCCTTATTTTATCCCTAAAACTAAATTAAATATTAATATATAAAAATTTAATATTTAATTGATAATTTTTTAAAAATTCATGCCTCTAAATACAATAATTCCAAATCTTTTGGGATATTATATTTCTATTCATCATTTTTCACCCATATAATCATTATATTATTTAAATATAATTAGTATTATATTATATTATACTAAACACTAGAAAAATTGAATTACCATAGTACTTCAGTTTTAGCTCTAAATTAAAAGAGGTACATAGGCCATGTTCGTGCTTCGTAATTAACATGGTTTGAATACAATTGCATGTGTAAGACCATTGTTATGCAACCACGTTGGCCCTTATCCAATCGTGAGGGTACAAATTCATAGTTCACCAATTATAGTTGGTCACTTTAGCCCTCTTGCCAATCGAGAAGAGCAAGTCTGGGCATAAATAAGTTTTCCCAAAATTAGGGTTTTTCTCATTTTTCCATTTTGAAACCTTGAGCGCCTGGGTGAGTGATTCGAAAGAGTTTTCAAGATTAGCCATTTAGGTACGTTTTTTGACCCTGATCTTCATTTTCCCAATTATTATTTCCATAACCTGCACTTGTTTTTGTTATAAAAGAATATAAAGTTTCTCTTGATTGAGTTAAGTGTTTGACTTTTAAAGTTGATTTCAACCGATTGATCATTTAAAAGTTCGGCAAAATTCATTGTTCCTTGGATGATTAAGCTGTCTCATAAGTAATTGCACATCTTTTCCTCTTTAAATCAGTTTTCCAATTATTGATTCACTTGTGGATTCTTATTCTTTTTAGTGCAAAAACTATTGCTACTGCTAACTTTTGATTAGGTGAGGGTTGGGAGCATTTACCTTTAGTATTTATTGGTCGAGGTACTCACAAGTTGAATATATATACATATGAGTGTGTGTGTGCGTGCTTGTGTATGTTCGCACGCATAAATGTGTGTCTGCATGCGTGCATACATGCGTGCTTGTGTGTCTTACTTTGATGTCATGTGAAAAATTAATAATTAGCCTTACAACTAAAGACCTACAACTCAATATCTTAGTTAATGTGGGATAATTAACATATCTTGAACAAATATATTGTATGCACATGAGTGCAATAAACAATTTGTTGTCTGTGAAAGACGTATGAAATTAATATGTAGGGTCTACCTTATATCTTCGTGATTATGGTCGGATGATACTCAATTCAAACATATTTGCATACAGAGGATACCAACAGTATTGGCCAAGGAGACCATTCAAGGGAATGTTACATCCTTTCTGTTGGTTAGGCTCCAATGGAAAAAAACATAGGTGGTCGAAGGGATCATTCTCAAGGATAAAATTTGGCTGGTGAACGGGTGGAAGGATGGAAGGAATTGAGTGACTACTACGAAATAAAGAGCAACAAACAATTTTGATCTTTACATACAATGGCGTGATCATTTTGATATCACTATATTGGTATGAGTGCAACAGAAATTGAACATCCAATAGAGGATATGAATCATATTATTCTATGGAATTTTTGGTTCATCTATTGAAAAATTCTAAGCCACGACCCCTTAGTTGAGAAGAGCATAAAAAAAAGACAACAAGGGTAAGAAGACATTCTAGTGAACCTTCGGACTAATGCTAATGTAATTTAGGAAAAAGAGGAAGATGTTCCAGTTACCCTTCAAACTAATGCTAACGTAATTGAGGAGGATATTGTGGTTAACCTTCAAATTGATGCTAACACACTAGAGGAAGATGAGTATCAAAGTAAGCAATATCCTTAACAGGTTATTCACTATTAAGTGAATGCATTTAGTAGCAATACATTGGATTTAGCTATCTATTTCAATAAATGAGTTACGGCTGCGAGGAGCACGAGAAAAAACCCAAGGTTGATACCCGTAAAACAAAAAGATTATTAGACTTTTAAAATAATTAAGAGATTGTTTTTAGTGTAGATAAAGACTTGTATATCAACCTAAGATCCTTAATATTTTCTAAAAACAAGTAGCAACTCCCATGTTTCAATTAATGTTATAAAAATTTCAATAGACACATATAGTTTTAAAATGAAATGAAGCTAACTATTGAAACTAGTGATTATAAGTATGTCATAACATTAATATTTGAGGCCATAAGACTTTAAAAACTTGTATTCTTAGATATACCATAACATTTCGGCAGGAATCATATCATTTGTAGTTGTTATACTTATATCAAGATTGTTGCAGATCAGGAGGTCGGAGACGCTAATCATAGAATTGAAGAAGTTGATCCAAAGAATAACAGTAGATACAACGTGGTGAACTTAGAAGAATGGAGACTCTGTATTTGAAATTTTGAAAACAGGAAACCACACTAATTATGTGGTTAAGGTTTCATAATTGTTAATTAGGTTTTTGTACATTTTTTAGATTTTTCATTTATTTACATTCAAATTATTTTTCTAAAAATCTAATGATTGTTGTTGTTTAATAAATATGTTTATTAGGCTATCCCATTAAGATTCGTCAAAAGGACAAACATAGTCAACATGAAGAATATGAGGCTGGTTAACGAAAAGGAATAAGATGGAGAGTGGAAATACAGTACACTAAGTGTAGGGCTATCATAAAAAGAGGATGGACAAAATTTCAAAAAGATAATAAGATAGATGCTGGTGAGACTATCCGCTTCAAGTTGATTCACGGTCGCGTTGCTAATGTTTTGAATATTCAGAAGATCCCAATACCCTATTCGTTACGATATTATTAGCTACAATTTATTTGAATTGTATTCTGGCCATTATAGTTCCTCTATAGAAGATGATAGGCAGAAGTTATATTTGTTTGCTTCAAAAAGACAAACAAACGATCAATATGTGTATTTAAAAAGATTTCTGCATTAATTGTCTTCTTATAATTGCAATCATATATTTTTTTTGCAAAGTTTATGCAAGCATTTTATTCAGTAAACATTATCAAATGTAATTCTATTCTTACTTGTGTGTGTGTGTGTATGTGTATATATCAGTTATATTAATTGTTGTAAGGGATAAATAGTAATTCAACTGTCAAGTTGAGAGGTCCACTTATATATATATAAATAATATATATATATATATATATATATATTATATATCATATATATAATATCATATATATATATATTATATATAATATATATATTAATATATATATATATATAGATATATTATTTATTAGTATGTATCCTTTAGAAGGGTAAGGTGACAATATTGTTTTTATCCTAACCTTAAACAATTTCATATATGTATTTACACAACAAAAATTGAGCCAAATTTTATTTTCATTTAAACGTGTAATATACTCGTACAAAGAACGTGTCGATAACTAGTTAAATTAAAAAGATGAACTCCTAGATTGTTGTGACTTTATCAATAACTTTTTTCCCGATAAGATGTGAGTATTTTCAAAGGGTTGTGATTTTTTGATAAGTTCTTACTTTTCCAACAGTTTTGACTTTTCTAATAAGTTGTGTCTTTTCCAAAGAGTTATGACTTTATCAAAGTGTTGTGACTTCTCCGAAAGGTCGTGATTTTTAAGATTGGATACAAAACAATTTTTTTTATACTACCCTTTTTCTTACTATAAATAGAGGGTCTTCCTCCCAATTTTAAACCACATTTTTTTTCTAATATACTACTTTTTTTTCTTCTTCCTCTTGCATTTTTGAAATGTTTTGTCTGATTTATTGTCGTTGAATGAGTTCAAAGTTTCGCAGAATATGAGGTACCACCATTCTGATGAAGTAAGTCATTCATTCCTAAAAGGGATTATTCTATAACCTCGAGTATTTGAGGAAACTAATATAATTTTAATTATATAATAATTGTTATTTTGCTTAATATATACATTACAATGTGATGTTCCCATATATGAAGTTAACATGGTGTAGTCTAAATTTATTTGATATTGTGAATAATTTATCTTATGATGTAGATATATGCTTCTGAATATCTTTTAAAATATTTTACAGAATTGCGACGATTTATTTTTTATAATCAAGACAAAATAAATGACTTTATTTATCAAGATTGCTTGTGTGTTTTAGACTCTCGCGAAGTTTTCTTCAGAATAGTTAATTCGTGCATAATTACTTATTAGCAAATTGCCTTATAAGAATTTAAGAAAAGATTCACCATTCACTTGACGTGGTGCAATGTTAAATAGAGATTGATAAGTTGAAAGCCTAAACAAAAAAGATATAATATTTTTTTCTATATGGACTCAACAATAACTATATATGAACACCAATGTGCAGTGAAATCTAATATCATTATCAGTGAGGGAAGCTCTAAGTTAAAAGTTGAATCACCATTCTGCCCTTATTTTTATCCTTAACTAATTAACTATAATATATAATTAATTAAAATAAATATAATGGTACTTCTTAAATTCTGCATCTAGAAAAAACAATTCAAATTCTTTGAAATATTAAATTTATATCTCATCATTTTTCATACCATATATACATATATATATATCATATATATTATATATATATATATATTATATATATTAATAGCACAAAAATAGGTGGAAAGGGCAATGTTGTAACCATCTCTCAACTAAAAAGAACAAGAACGAAAGTAAAAAATCTGGAAATAGTTACTTGTGGAAATTATAAGGAAATCTTGAAATGTTTGAGTAAATTAAAAGTGAGTTTTTGATAAACTTCAAACGATCGTAACTCCTATCTCAGAATGAGTAAGGTGTAGTTCCAAATATGATTGGAAATCTATTAGAATGATCTTTTCAACGTCGCTGAGTTTGCGAGATTTTGAGTTTTTATGAGTGAGTTATTCCCTTTGAAAGTTGGTTTGTTGGAGTAAAGAAGGTCCAATTCGGATTCTGAAGGGGTAGTTTGGTCTTTTCCTTACCCTATTACTTTATTTCATTTTTGGTAACTAATTAGTGGTCTAAGATGAATTAGAGAATTTTACACTTTTACCAAAAGAGTTAGGCTTTTGAGAGAAGAGAAAGAAGAGGGGAAAAGAAGAAAAATGAGAAGGGTGTTCACTATTCGTAAAGATCGTTGAAATTTAACTTGTGAATTTCGTCGGGGATGATTCCTAAAAAGGTATGTGAGCTTCCGTAGTGTTGGTTTCATTCACCCACACAACAATCATGATTTATTCAGCGTAGTTTCCTTCTTGAAATTTAAGATTTAGTCGTGATGAATTCTTGATTAAAATGTTCTTGAAGTTTTCATTATGTTTGATGAATGAAAAGATGTCACTTGGGTCAACTTTTAAACGCACACCCCCCCACCCCATATCTTAGAATACTAGAGTTTGGCTAGGTGTTGAGGACATATTGAGATGTAGGTGAGTTGTGAGTAACAACTTATCCAATTAAATGTAATTGAATCTACTTTACAACGCCACCAAATTTGCTTAAATCTAATTTCAGAGTAAAATGTTATGACTAGTTTAGTAACCTATATGGTGTTGTTACTAATCAGCCGGTGGGAAAACATTAAAAAGGTTTGTTTTTTTTTTTTACTTCCAAGAAAACCCTAAAGGAATTTCTTGACTAACAAAAGGTTCAAAACAATCAGATTTTCATCTTTACTAATGAAAATCATAATTCTTTGCCAAAGAGATTTCAAGCAACTAATTCAAAAATCTAAAGGAAGGTTTTCTTGATCATTTAACTTTAAGATAGGGTTTCAAGGTTTCTATTCAAGTTCTTATCCAAGATACTTCAAGAACCTTGTTCTTCCTATATTCAATCATTTCTAAACATCACGAGATATTACCTATCACAAATCATGATTCTTGAATCCATAATTCAATTCAAGGAAAGTCAAGAGTCAAGTCAAGAAGTTAAGAGTCAAGTCAAAAAGTTAAAATTCAATTCAAGTACTCAAAAGTTAGTGGAAGATAAGTTCTAAAAAAATTTTAAAAAATCTTTTACAATGTTTTTAACTTTTTTTTAAATCTTTAGTTAAAGTTCAGTAAGAAGTAAAGTGAAACATCAATTCTTTAAAAGTATATGAGGATTATGTATTCCCAAAGAGTTTAATATGTTTTCACATTCAAACAAGCAAGGAAACTTTAATTTCCAAAAGAGCTTTTGAAATAGATTTCATGTAAAGATCCTTTAAGCTACTTTTTCACAAAAGAGCCTTTGGGCCAGTTTTTTGGTAAAGAGCCTTTTAGCAAGTTTTCAGTTAGAGAATAAATGCTTTCCGATTTAGCAAGACAGGAAACTGAGATTTCCAATATATCTTTTGAGCTAAATTTGAGCCAAGATCTAAAAAACCTAAGGGAAAGAAATGATGTTTCTTAAAAAATAAGAGCTTGTCTCATTATTTTAGGAGTAGTATTGACCACTGCTATAAAGGAGAGTTCACATAACGAGAACCTCCGTAAATCATGTAGCCATCATGGGTAGAAGATGATCATACTTTTTAAATGATTCCTTTAGTGCTTTTTAGCGTGGATCCTCTTAGTAAGTTATAACCTATACCCTGGAAAGTATTGGATGGTCCTTGGCAGTGTTAGTTAAAGTGTTGTATCATAACTATAACTCTTAAGTGATTGTTGTCAATTAGAGAAATTCCCCAACAACATTTTATATTTTTATATACATCGGATATTGTATTATAACATATAGAGGTTATATTGTATCTTAGTATTAAAAGAAAGAGGACTTATCATTGTATTTCTAAATCAGAGAGTTGAAAAAAACATGTATTAAGCTTTCTTTTTTTAGGCCACAGTTATTCAACATTGGCGTTATATTAAATAGTTGAGTTTTACTTGAGTTACTTAAAGCCTGGTAAAGTTGTTCTTCAGGACTCTTTAAAGGGTCTCTATATGTTTTTAGCATTCCAATCGAAACTTTACATCAAACGTACTGATGTCAGTTGTCTTGCATCGTCTTATGATGTAGACGTAGGTAACCAGGATCGGCAAGAAGTGCATCGTTGATCTAGTTAGCACTCAAGAGTTAGTTGGTGCCTCCTTGCATTTCAAAGTACTCCTTTTTATTTCTTTCAATTATTATGTTAGTTCATTAGTATGTCGTAAGTTTTGTCATGGCATCCATATGAGTTGTTTTAGAGACTTTATAAATAGAAAGTAAGATGTTTTCCCTTTGAGTCATTCATTATTATCTCTTAATGTTCCGATTTGAGTTGCCACTTGGCTAAGTTAAATGTTTATTTTTTAAAAAATATGAGGGTTCAGTGAGGACAATTAAGTATTAGAATTTTAATCCTTAGTATGCGTAAGCTTTTGTTGAGTAAGTAAGCCACGTCGATTATGACCAGGGTGCAGGCTCGGGGCGTGACAAACTTGGTATTAAAGCATACAGTTCAGGAGTCCTAGCGAGTTATGAAGTCATATTTGTAGAGTCCTATTTACCAGTGGGAAGTGCACCACATCTCTAATTAGAATACTGCAACATTTACGAATATATTCACTTCTTTCACATTCCTTTCATGCGCTAGAGTGTGATCTAAAAAATGTTTCTCTCTAATTCATGCTTGAGTGTGTTCGCTGATAACCATTCTTCCACGAAGAGCAGTCAGAGTTCGTCTAGCAAGGAGGAATCTTGAAGAGCAAGAGTTACCTAGTGCACCTAAAGTGAAAACTCAAGGGAAAGTTTTAAATGTTGAGTTCCGTGAGACTCTAAGGATGCTCAGTAAAGTTGTGACCGACCAGGTTGAGCAGCAAAAAGGAGCTCGACAAGAGGAGGCTGACACTTCAAGGATTCGTGAGTTCTTGAGGATAAATCCCCCAGTTTCGCTGGTTTGAACACTATGAAGAACCTAGAGAACTTCATTGAGGAACTAAAAAAGTTGTTCGATGTGATTCATGTTGTTGATACTGCAAAAGTTGATCTAGCTGAATATCAGATGAAGGGTGTTGTTATAACGTGGTTTGATCAGTGGAAAGATGGTAGACATGAGGATGCACCACCTATGAGTTGGGCTTATTTTAAGAAGGCTTTCTTGGGGCGTTTCTTTCCCCCAAGAACTTAAAGAGGCCATGGTACATAAGTTCCTCACACTTAAGCAGGATTCTTTAAGTGTGCATGAGTATGGATTAAAGTTCACCCAACTATCGTGTCATGCTTTATAAATTGTTAAGGACATGAGGAGTAGAATGAGTTAGTTTGTTGTTGGTTAGGCCGTTTATCAAGAAGAGTGGGTTGGGAAACAACGCTTATTTGAGACATGGACATTTCAAGGTTGATGGTCTATGTGTAGCAACTAGAGGAAGACAAAATGAGAGATAGAGAGGAGTTCAAGAACAAGAGGGATAAAACAGGAAATGATTTTGGGTAGAAGAACAATAATGACAACAAGTCATCGTTCCAACAGAAGAAAAAAGGACTTGCACCATTTTCTGCAGCGCACCTGCACCAAGAAACAAAGGTAATCATCATGGACATAATTCGTAAAACTGTAGAGTTAGGCCAACAAAGTCTCAAGGTAGTATTGCACAAAGAGGTAGTTGGGCTACTGTAGGTGGTAGGTGTGCTAGACACCACTCAGGTAAGTGTCTGGTGGTATCAGGGTTTACAAGTGTGGTTAGAGGGTTTAGTTTCATAAAGAATGCATTAGAATAGAAAAGGGGGAAAAATATAGGGCAAATAGGTCTAATCTTTGTCAATTTCTCCACGAGACAGGGCTGCACCTAGAGGGGCTAGTTCCGGTACTGCCGGAGGGTCAAATCACCTTTACGCATCATGAGTCACCAAGATCAAGATAACTCTCCAGATGTTATCGTTGGTATGATCAAACTCTTTGCTTATGATGTTTATGCTTTGCTAAATCCAGGAGCCAGATTATCTTTTATAACTCCATATGTTGCTATGAACTTTGATATTATTCCTAAGTAACTTAGTAAACCATTTAGTGTGTCTACACCTGTTGGTGAGCCCATTGTACATGAGAGAGTCTATTTTCATTGTCCCATTTTCGTCAATCACAAGAGTACCATGACTGATTTAATTGAGTTAGACATGGTAGATTTTGATGTCATTCTTAGTATGGAATGGCTTCACTCATGTTATGCCTCAGTTGATTGTAGTATTCATGTAGTCAAGTTTTAGTTTCAAAATAAGCCAATGTTAGATTGGAAAAGCACTTTAGCAGTGCCTAAGGGTATTTCTATTTCGTAACTTAAGGCAAGGAAGCTAGTTTCCAAGGGGTGTGTGTATCACTTAGTCATAGTTAATGACACTAGTGTTGAGATACCACCTATTTAGTATGTTTTAGTTTCAGTAGTAGATGTTTTCTAGAAGTTTTCCTAAACGATCTACCCGGAGTCCCTCTTGAGAGAGAAATAGACTTCGGCATAGACGTCATTCTGAATACTCATACTATCTCTACTACTCCATACAAAATGGCACCAGCAGAATCAAAAGAGTTGAAAATCAGTTGAAGGATTTTCTAGATAAGGCTTTTATTTGACCAAACTGGCTTAGAAATATAATTAAGTTTCAATAGTATGAGGGTTGTTAGAAAAATGTTTAAGAATTGAAAATAAAAAGTTGACTACTACTAGTTAGACTTTCTGGAAGGTACTCAAGGTTTGTGGTGTATCGGGATGCGTATAGAGTTGGTTTGGGTTGTGTCTTAATGCAAAATGACAAAGTTATAACTTATGCCTCCAGACAATTGAAAGTTTTTGAGAAGAATTACCCAACCCATAACATAGAGTTTGTTGTCATAGTATTCTCTTTGAAAATATGGCACAGTTATCTTTATGGTGTTCATGTGGATATGCTCACTAATCACAAGAGTCTTTAGTTTGTGTTTAGTTCGAAAGAGTTAAATCTCAAACATAGAAGGTGCTTAGAATTGCTCAAGTATTATGACATGAATATTCATTACCACCCAAGTAAAGCTAATGTCGCTTCTCATTCCTTGAGCAGGTTGTTGATACACTCAACTTTACTTCTCGAAAAGAAGTATAAGAGGTCGTATCAAGTAAGAATGCAACAATGAGGTTGGGGCCGATCCCACCAGGAAAATTATTTATACTTAATTTTAACCTACAATTACTTCTATTTAATAAAGTCCTTTCCAAAAACAGGTAATAAAAGGGGGGGTTTTAAATAACAAAAGGAATTAAATATTTCTAAGTAATCAAGTAGAAAGTATGAATATTTAAGATTTATCAAGTGATGAGAGTAACTAGGGCATAACTGTTCCCCACAGATTCATAACGCGGTTATTCTAGCTATAACAATCCTTTACTAGTATCTTGCATGCAAAATGGTAAGTTATGTATCTCTAATTCCTTGGTCCGGAAACTATAGAATTTCACTCCACACCTTGGTCCGGCTACGTGTGTATGCTTTACTAAACCTTACATTTACCTCATATTAATCATCATAATCGATGTATGGCTTAGATGTTACTTCGCACCAATCGCCACTAGCCTATTAGATAGTGTATTCTAAATCTATGTTGATAATTCTTTTCTTATTATCTACCTCCTTGGTCCGGAAAGTAGAAAAAAGGCGAGTTCTAACGCGTGAAATCATTAAAAAGTCTTCTAATTGAAAGAATTATCAATATATGCCAGACACTATTCTAGATTTGTTATTTTAGCGAGTTTTTGCCTTGTAATTTACCCATGGTTCCCACAACCCTAGTTATGGATTTAGTTACCCATGTTCATAATAACACAATTCATATTGATTAGACAAGAATTCATGTACTTACTTTGATGAGATTGAAGAAAATCCAGAAAATCACTTGAATTCGAGAAAATAATGCAATAAACGGTTCAGGAAAAATGAAGTATTTTAAAAAAAACAATATTCAAAAACAAATAAGAATAATAACCCAGAGTCTAACCTCAAAAATGAGGTTTTTACCAATATTTATAATAAAAAGCCTAACATAAAAAGTAAATCTATTTAAGAAAAATCTACCCAAAAATGCGTCTGACTCGACGACCGTACCGACAGACCATCGAGCCCCCCCCCCCCCCCCCCCCCCCCGTCATTCCACACTTAGCTTCTTTCTCAGCTGGTTTTTTCTCCGACTCACTCTTACCATCGACGGATAAGGATGACGGTCCGTTGAGAGCACGACGGTCTGTCGTTGGCTTCCGTTCCTCAACACATTGAATCTTTTCAAGTAGGGTACTGGATCTACTTTCTGTTAGCAATGACGGATGTACAGAATGGTGCGTCGTAGAGGTGACGGTCCGTTGAGAGCCTCTGTATCCCCACACTTAGACAGAATTCCCCGATCTTCCTTCAGCAGCATTTTCTTCATACGACGGTGGCCATCTACAGACCGCTGAGGGGTCGACGGACCGTTGATGGTTCCGTAGGTCGTCACTTCTGCAATTTCAGCACAATTTTTCCACATTTTCATTCTGGACAAACTTCTTTCAAACAAAGAGAAAAATACATTAAAATTAATACAAAAAGGTCTTATACGCACACTAAACTTAAGGGAAAAAGCATTGAAAGTACCGTGAAACCACGGTACATCAACACCATCAACTTAAATTTGTTGTTTGTCGTCAAGCGACGCACTATGACTCATCACAAAATCTTTTTACACTAGTATCCTTGTTTTAGCTTTCGCAATCATCTGGATACCAATCCCGATTATTTTCATTAATTTTATGCATGCTATCACTATTAGGCTCGCTCATGCGGACCAGACCATGACACAGACTCACCACACACCTACACCTATCCTCTTTGATCTCTTACTAAGGTACCAATTTTCCGGTATTGCAACTAGTGTTGTAACTTCAAAACAACATCCTCATTTTTCACACTGATTTCAGTTTGAGTTTAAGGATTATTTTTCAACACTCTCTCTCAAAACAACTTCACACCTTATTTATACTTATTTTTATAGGCTTTCCCTTATTTTCACAACTTCAAGTTCACCATAATAGACTCTTAGGATTACGATAGGACTTTCTTAGCTTGTAACTTATGCTCGGGGTAAGGTAGGATACATTTGGATGTATTTTAGTGACTTTTCACTCCTTGACATAACGGCTAAGCGTCCTACCTTTTTATCATTTTTCTTCAGCCCCATTTCTTAATTTTCTTGTATTCTTTCACCTTGCTATTCTCCCTTCTCTCTCCTTTTTGTGTAAGTGACTCTTCTCTTTTCGTACTTGTATTTTCAAATTTTTTCACTTTTCTTTCAACTTTTTTTGAGTCATTTTTTTGTTGTTCTTTCTCTATCTTTATTCATTCAACCCCACTTTCCGGAGCATTCCTCAAATAGCCATCCTCAAATCATGGTTTGCTATGAGTCAAGGTACACATACCCAGGGTTGGGTAATGGCAACGATAAGGTTTTTTTCTGCATTAGCCACCCTTGACTTATGCTTTTGGCATAAGCTAAAGTGCACATGTCGAAGGAGAGACCAAGGCCAACACATTGTTCCCAGAAAAGATCCGTTGGGGTGAAAAAAAATTCTATTTTAAGCTCAAATAATTTGGATCAAGAAGGTATTAATTTTATTCGGTTTTCTGTTATCTAGGCTAAGGATTGACTATCTTCACTAAGGACCTATGATCCTTTCGTAATTGTCTATTACAACTTACTTTTAGCAATACTAACCAGGCAAGTTCTAGATCGGTACCAATGATGGACTATTCAAATTTTCCTCACACTCACTTGACATCTCATTACTCTACAAGATTATCAGACACCTAATGTGTCTATCCCGGGTGCTAGCACCCCTCTGGGCTACTCAGACTTCACCCTAGCACTCACTTTCAAATTACCCCACCCCTAATAAGACATGCAATTGTCCCCAATGCATAAAAGTATATAAAATAAGGTGATAGGTGAAGCAAACTTGTGGCGCAAAGCACCGATGATCAACATAATGACGGGTCCAATTTCTCGGAACCCGCTCCCTCTATAGTAGGGACACTATCAGTGGTGTCCTCAGCAATAACAGTACCATCAGTAGTGCTCCTCTCAGTCTCATCAATTCACGAGCTAGACGCAGCCACTTCTAGGACCCTCAACTGGCAGGACTCCTCATCTCTAACTCGGTGCCTTTGGTCATGATCTCGTGGGAGAGGTGTGTCACAACAGCGGTGGAGAATAGGGCAGCCAACACTGTGTCCTCAGCAGGCTCTGCAGAAGGGGCCTCAGACTTAGGCACCCGAGCCTCTAGTATGGTATCTAAGTGTGCTCTTAGACTCTCCACAGCAGCCTGGAGAGTCGTCAAATCCACCATAGGGGATATCTAGGAGAGAACCCGCAACTCAAATGTATCCAAACGCTGGTGGACCTCCATGATCTACCGCTCACTATGTTCGGCCATCTTCGTCTCTATCCACTCCTCCGTCTCAGTAATTGAACTGTGCATCCAAGGCTAGATTTGATAAAGAATTGTGGCCATTTGTGCCTCTAATTTCTTGACCCTAGCAAGCGGGACTATTGTAATAGAAGGGATCGAGTGGAAGGAGCTGAGACCGGTGCTAGCACCCAGGATAGACACATTAGGGGTGGTTTCGGTATGCTCGGATGTAGTCGGATTAACTGCTTGGGCTTGCTCTATCGTGGCTGCCAGGTTCTCACTGACCGGCTGCACCTCTTCGCGGGGCCCTCTTGGGGAGCCAACTCATTGGCCTCATCCCAAATTAGGCCATATCCACTATGCTGGGCAGGGTCTTGATCATATCAATGTGCCACACGGTCACTCCTGCAGACCTACACAACTCAAAGACCATGAATGGGAAGGGGTAAGTTGTAGTGGACTTAAAAGCCCTCTCATGCATCACTGCCTGCAACAGCCACGCGAAGTCCACTTAAACCCTGCAACCATGGCAGCCATCATCACTGCCCGATCCTAAGTGACAATGTTATCAGCAGCAGTGGGGGAAAGGCAGTGTCGGACCAGTAGCCATAAGAATTTGGCTGTGAAGGTGAGGTTAACCTTCTTGATGATCCCCTAGGCTCCAAAACCCAATCAGCAGCCTCACCATCCACGGAGAGGTGTTGTTCTATCCACCGCTTGGTGGTCTCTCTCATATTCAGCTCACGCTGGAACTGGTAGTCCTAGATCAACTTCAACTGATAGTCAAACTCGACGGTAATGGGGGCCTTTGTCGCATCAACGTCCGCGCCATAGAGAAACCTGCGAATGGCCGGCAAAGATATTTCAACCCGCTTTCCGCGGACTCGGACGTACTCGAGAGGTACATATCTGGCTGGATTAGCCCGCCTGTCAAACTTAGACTAGAGAGTAGCCATATAGGAGGCGTAGAACACTTGCACCATTTCTCCATTATAGAGGCCCACATTCGGAGCCATCTAATCCAGCCGATGTCTGGTGAATATGGATTGCCAGCATAGGGGGAATACTCCCAGTGAGAACTCACCGCTCGAGTGTCAAGGTCTGGGTCATGACCTCCTTATTGTTGGGCACCTTGCCATCAATATATACTTGGTATTGTCCCTTAACACACCACCAGTTGGGCTGATCAGCAACTAGAGCGGGAACGTTAGTCTGTGGTGCTGGAGTAGAATAAGCACTATCAGCTTCATCAGACGAGGCTTCCTAAAAAATGGAAGACTCCTCGGAGCCAGACGCTCCCTCAAAATGTGTAGTCGACCTAGATGGTGCATCGGTCAGTATGCGCCCTATTCAGACTGGGAGGCAGTGACTCCGTCGGGCGCCACATTCGTGGGCGTGGATCTGGTGGTGCAGGCAGCACAGGTAGGAGTGAGGGTGCCTGGTGGGACGTACTCCGGGTCACGCTCATCGTCTGAGCCTATGACCAGCTGGTTCGATGGGGCGAAGGACTTGGAACGCCATTGTCAGTAGAAAGAATCGTTTTTAGGTGCCATTTGTACCTGCATAGAGAAATAGTTAGTACCAGTAGAAGCCTGCAACACATGCAAGAGAAGAAAACACAGGAGTAAAACATAGAAAAAGAATGGTAGTACATAAGTACAGAGTGCAGGATGGACCCATTGACGGCCCGTCAAAGGAATGACGGTCCGTCATGGGGGTACATCAGGGACACTTAGAATGAATTTTAAAAACATAAGAAATAAAGGTTCTGACAGTGACGACGGTTATGCATGACAGAGCGTAAAAGGGACGATGGTCCGTCACAAGGGTCCCTCAACGGACACTTAGATTATTTTTATAGAAAATCAGAAGAAAAGGTTCTGACACCGTCAACAATTGTGCAGGACGGACCATCGAAGGGAAGAAAGTTTATCAAAGTGGTCCGTTGAGGGACACTTAGTCTAAACAAAGGCATTTGGGGTTGATGGACCCCAATTATGGTCCGTCGAGGGATCGACGGTCCCTAGATGGGGTCTCGTACTATCCTTCAGGGACAGAGCGTTGCAGCCAATTTGGTTCCCCTATCATACTGATTTGAAGTATCCTTATAATCATAAGTTTTCCAAAAATTTACCAGGATCCATCATTCGTCGAGCATGAATTTTCCTAGGTTTAACATGCATTTTCGATAGCCTATCAAACTTTAGTTCAGGAACACAATCATGCAAACATACGCCAATTGTTAACAATACACCACTATCCCTTTCAATTGCAGTTCTTCTAAGTGACATATGACTTTTGGGTGTAAGTTTTAGCATGCAAAATGGTCCAAAATTCAGTAACCGTACAGTTAGACATCAAACTAATCAGGAAAAATTAACGAAAATTAATCTTAGCATATCAAAACAACATACTTGAAAACTGTAGTAGACGAATAAGAGTATGGACACTAGTAGTTGAATAGCAGCAACACCAACCACAACACCAAGCGGCAATGAAAATAGAGAAGATGGAAGATTTGGGGAGAGAATGGATTTTATGGAATATGAAGAATGGCTTTTTGGTCCCTTTTGTCCAGTGGTTAGGACATCGTCTTTTCATGTCGAAGACACGGGTTCGATTCCCATAAGGGATAGGTACTCATTCCCGGCCGCTTTCAGTTAGTGTTCATTGCTGAGTGATCGCTCTCTTTCTGGCTGGAAAAGATGGTCCGAAAGCTTCCTCTCTCCCAGCTGGGGGAATTGTGGGAATCTAATGATGGAATAGGAGTAAATGGGTGAGGAAGTGTGGGAAAATGAGAGGAAATAGGGAGGGAAACGATTATGGGGGTTATGTGAAGAGGTGGGTAACTAAAAAGTTAAAGAATTTTTAATATGTAGACAAACAGGTAGGGTCGGGTTGGTGGGCGAGGGATCGACGAATCCCCATCGACGGACCGTAAGTCGGTCGACGATACGTCAACCCCTCCGTCGACAGTTCCCTAACTTAGAAAAATTTAAAGAACATACTTGGGCACGATGGATCCTACCGACGGTCCGTCAATGGGTCCGTCAAAGGGTGCACAAGACCAATTTTCTGCAGATTTCTGGTGATCTGGTCCCTACACATTTAACACCCATAAAGCTAATCTTGTTGTGTTTTCTGGACACTTTTTGGACAAGGACCCTACTCTACGCTCTGTCCAACACTTTTAAAGAAAAATAAAGGAACACTCAGACGTGACATAAGTAATAAAAGAAAAAATAATGCAACTATGCCTAGAAAATTATGAAAACCTGTTGTTGGCTAGAGGATACATATTGGGTTGCCTTCCAATCAGCGCTTAATTTAACGTCGTGGCACGAAGGAGGACTCTTGATTACTTAGACTTCATCAAGATGGTATGTCTTGATCACTTCATTTGCCGTTTAAGCATGCCCTAGATAGATTTTGATTAACTGCTCGTTAACCTTGAACCTCACACCCTCCTTGTTCTCGATCTCAACTTCACCATGAGCGAATAGTTGGGAGATCATAGGGACCAGTACATTTGGACTTGAGTTTGCGCGGAAACAAGGGTAACCTAGAATTGAACAAAAGCACTGAATCCCCAACCAAAAAATTTCACTTCTCAATCTTTTGGTCATGGTACTTCTTAATATTTTCTTTGTAGAGGGCTGAACTTTCATATGCCTTCAAGCGAAATTCATCAACCTCATTCAACCCGTTTAACTTCTGTTTCGTAGCCTCATTCCAGTCCATTTTCAACTCTTCATAGCCCACATGGCCTTATGCTCTAATTCAACCGGTAAATGACAAGCCTTCCCATATACAAGTTGGTAGGGGGACGTACCTATGCGAATTTTGTATGATGTCCGGTAGGCCCAAAGAGCATCATCAAGCCTCCTTGACCAATATGTTCTTTTAGAATTCACCATTTTTTTTTAAATCTTCTTAATCTGCCAGTTTTACACCTCAACTTGCCCACTGGTTTAAGGATAGTAAGGAGTGAACACATTATGGAGAACCCCATATTTTTCCAATAATTCCTTAAACAACTTGTTGCAAAAGTGGGATACCCATCACTAATAATAGTCGTTGGGGTGCCAAATCTAGAAAATATGTTCTTTTTCAAGAACGCGGTGACACTCTTTCCTTCATTATTCGCAAATGCTACAACTTCTACCCATTTTGACACATAATCGACTGCCACAAGAATGTAATTTATCCCATGAGAAATCACAAAAGGGCCCATAAAGTCAATGCCCCACACATCAAACAATTCAATCACAAGAATGGGATTTAAAGGGAGCTCTTGCTTTCGCAAAATGCCACCATCTCTTTGTCATCTATAACATGCCTTGGAAAAATCATGAGCATCTTGGTTGATGGTTGTCCAATAGTAGCCACATTGCAAGATCTTGTGAGCAGTCCAGATACCACTATGATGCGGAAGTACAGGCGAAGAATGGCATGCCTCCAAAAAACTCAACATCTAAACTTCCGGCACACAACGTAGAATAAGCCCATCCACACAACTCCTATATATGTATGGCTTATCCCAAAAGAACTTTTCCACATCATGCATGAACTTTTTCCTTTGATGAAAGGACAAGTCCGGTGGGATGATATCACTAGCCTGATAATTCACAAAATTTGCGAACCATGGAATCAGGTCTTGGGAGGAAGCCAGTACAATCTCATCAGGGAAAGTATCATCAATTTAAACCTATTCACCTAACTCCATCATTGCTTCATCTTCTAATCGAAACAAGTGGTCAGCAACTTGATTTTCGGTCCCTTTTCTATCTTTCACCTCAAAGTCAAATTCTTGCAATAGTAATACCCAAAAAATCAACCTCGATTTCACATCCTTCTTTGCCATCAAATATATCAAAGCAGAATGATCAGTATGCACTATAACCCTCGTGCAAAGCAAATAGGAGCAAAATTTCTCAAAAGAAAAGACTACTGTAAGGAGCTCTTGTTCAGTCCAGTATAGTTATTTTAAGATTCATTAAGGGCTTTACTAGCATAGTAAATGGGATGAAGGATTGTGTCTCTTCTTTATCCTAATACCGCACCAAGAGAAACCCCACTTGCATAACACATCACCTAAAATGGCTTGCTCCAATCCGGAGAAATAATAATAGGTGCATACACCAACTTTTCCTTCAACTCACCAAATGCCTTAAAATAGGATTAATCAAAATAAAACTTACACTCTTTCTCAAGAAACATGCACAAAGGATGTGCAATCGTTAAAAAATCATTGATGAACCTTCGGTAAAAGCCTGCATGCTCAAGAAAACTTCTCACATCTTTTACAGAGATCGGTGGAGAAAGTCTCTCTATCACCTCAACTTTATCTCGATCAACCTCTATGCCCTTCTATGAAATGCGATGACCTAATACAATACCTTCTTTCACCATGAGTGACATTTTTGCCCAATCTAGCACAAGGTTGCAATCTTCACATCTCTTAAGAACCTTGGACAAATGACTCAAACACCGGTCAAAAGAGTCACCAACCACTGAAAATTCATCCATAAACACCTCAATATTGTACTCCACCATATCGGAGAATATTGACATCATACATTTCTGAAAAGTGGTTGGTGCATTACATAACCAAAATGACGTTCTCTTGAATGTGAAGGTTCCATAAGGACAAGTAAAAGTGGTTTTCTCTTGATCTTCCGGTGCAATAGAAATTTGATTATAACCTGAATAAACATCAAGAAAACAGTACCACCCCTTTTTGCAAGTCTATCTAACATCTCATCCATGAAGGGCATAGGAAAATGGTACTTCTCGATCCATGCATTTAATTTGCGGCAATCTATACACACCCTCCATCCATTCAGCGGTCTCATCGGGACAAGCTCATTTTTCTCAGGGACCACAGTCATTCCCCCTTTCTTAGGTAAAAAATGAATATGGCATACCCAACTACTATCAGCCATTGGATATATCACTCTAGAATCCAACAACTTAATAATTTCCTTCTTCACCACCTCTTGCATAGGTGGATTTAAACATCTTTGATGCTCAATACTTGGCTTATGATCGGTCATGAGTTGGATTTTATGTGAAAAAATCTAGGGAGGGATCCCAATAATATCCACAATAGTCCACCCAATGGCTCTTTTGAACCTTTTTAACACCTTCACCAAACTCTCGATTTGATACACATTCAAATCTGATGCAATAATTATCGGCAAAGTGTCATATTTTCCCAAGAATACATACCTCAAATGAGGTGGTAGAGCCTTAAGTTCTACTTTTGGAGCCTCCTCTATAGATGGTTTCGTGGGTGGAAACTTGCAATGCTTCATATCTAACTCCAACTTCTTTGGTTTAAACCGAACATCACCTCGACCAAGTACCGCGACCAATGACCCATACTCTTCAATGCAATCACTGTCAAAATTCATGATCACTGCCTCTAGTGCTTCCACACGAAGACGATTTTCTATTTGTACGTCAGATGACTTTTCAACCCTGTAAGATATGGCAGATATCGATTGGTTATCACCACTCTGCTTCATAAACCTACAAATGTTGAAAGTCACTTATTCATTGTTCAACCAAAATTTCATTTTCTCTTTATCCATATCAATCAAGGCTCTACCCGTAGCAAGGAATGGCCTCCCATGAATGATCAGCACCTCAAAATCAACCTCACAATCCAGAATCACAAAGTCGGACGGAAATATGAATGACTTCACCTTTACTAACACATCGTTGAGTATCTAAATAGGCCTATTCACTGTTCGATTGTTATCAGTAGCCGCAGTGCAGTGGGCTTTGGGTCACCCAAACCCAACTTCTTGTAAATAGAGAGAGGCGTAATATTTATGCTTTCCCTAAGATCACATAATGCTTTCACAAAGTGTAATAACACGATTGTACATGGAATACTGAAGGCACCCGGATCTTCTTTCTGTTGCACTAGAGACCTTGTAGCAATAACGCTACAATGTTGCATTCTATCATCATTCTCAAAACTGACAGATATTTTCTTAGTGACCATATCTTTCATGAACTTGTCATAACCGGGCATTTGTTCAAGAGATTTTATCGAACAGACATTGATGGAATGTTGTTTGAGCATAGTGATAAAACGTCGGTATTTACCATCCTCGGTCTTTTTCACTAACCTCTGTGGGAATGTAGGTGATGGTCTAGGCATGGGGGTAACCTTTTGGGGTACCTCAGCTTCTTTCCCCATTTTTTCTCCTAACTCACCACTAACCTCCACTACCTCATCATCATCTCTTACCACATTTTCTACACCAGAGGCATCGATGGGTCAATGGTTTGCTTGCCACCTCGAGTTGTAACTGCAAGACAATGTCTATCATTTTTCAGATTTTTTATAGTATCGCTAGGAAGAGTGCCTGGTTGGCTTGGGTTCACAGTCGAAGACAATTGGTCCATTTGTAACTCAAGATTCTTGATCGAGATTGCATGTGCCTCAACCTTTTTCCCTATACTCGCTAAATCACTCCTCAACTCTTTAGTGTGCTCATCACTAGCATCAAACTTCTTAATCTTTTTCTGCAACATATCCTCAATTCCCGCCATACTACCTCTACCATCCCTAGGAGAAATTGTCAATTTTGAGGTAGAACATAGGGCCCACTCCTATTATTTCTCTTAACATAGTTACCCCGATTGAAGTTGTTGTCATGGTTGTAATTTCCATCTATGACATAATGACCCTCTTAGATGTAATTACCATAGTTTTGAGCTTGATTTCCTTGACCTTGGTGCCAATTCTCCTGATTGGATCCTTGGACGTTTGGTCGAGAACTCCATGTCTGCTCATTTACCGCATAAGAGTCCTCTTCATAGTAATACTCATCAGTCGGCGGTGGTGGTTTAGAGAAGTAGTTCCTACATTTACCTTTCCTACACCCCCAATGACGTGTTTCAACACCAACTCAAGCTCAGTTCTCACTTTAGCCATTTCTTCACGAATCTCATCTTTGGCTGGGTTGTGTGCGGATTGCACTGTAAAAGTGTTTCTCCCTTTATCTGACTTCCTAGTGCTCCAAACTTTATTATTTTGGGAGATTTTCTCTAACTTTTCAGCAATCTCAATATAAGGGCACTACCCATAAGAACCACCCGCTATCGTATCCAGTACTGCTTTATTATTATCATCTTGTCCCTGATAGAAGTATTCTTTCAGTAACTCATCATCGATGCGGTATATGGGGACACTTCTTAGGAACGAGGTGAACCTATCTCAAGAACTACTGACTAATTCTCCTAATAGTGCCACAAAGTTGTTCACCCTATCATTGTGGTTTAACTTCTTAGACACTAGGTAGTAACGTACTGAGAACACATCCCTCAATTGATTCCAAGTATAGATTGAGTTATAGGAGAGCTCGGTAAACCATATAGCAGCCTCTCGCATGAATAAGACAGGGAACACTCTTAACCCAATAACGTCCATGTCCAAATCAGGCCTCCCCACACAAATCTTACACACCGACCTCACTTTGGGGATGTGGCATGTGGGTCCTCAGAAGATAGTCCCGAAAACAAACCTCTAGCTGTGAGCATTTGCATCAGAGTACTAGTTACCTCAAAAGTATGACCTTGTGGTAGAGGAGGTAGAACTAGTGGCCCATCAAAGTTAGTGATGTTAACATTTCCCCTACAGCACTTTGAGGGTGTCGGGCTGGAGGTTGCCTCCTCGGATTATCTTTTCCAGGGTTATAAACAACCACTCGATTATAGCATCAACCGGCGGGGGAAATTGAGGTTTGATCTCATCATCGATATAAGCAAGATTATTTTGAATATTCATTCTGCGAAGTGTGCGATTTAGTTCTAGACAAGTGGAAATATTGGTTCTCCTCGACTCGGTGTACTTGGCATACACTAAAGCTATACTTGCGAGAGAAAAAAACAAAGAGAAGAAGTAAAATTAAGAAATTGTTGACTAAACTTCGATAATGTGCTTAAATTTAATCTAAAAGTAAATTTTCCCGGTAGTGGTGCCAAAATTCGATACACTCAAATTTACTTCTCGAAAATAAGTATAAGCGGTCGTATCAAGTAAAGAACCCGACTATGAGGTTGGGGTCGATCCCAAGAGGAAAATGATTTAGACTTAACTTTAACCTATAATTACTTCTATTTAATCAAGTCCTTTCTGAAAACAAGAAATAAAGGGGGGAGGGCTTAAATAACAAAAGAATTAAATATTTCTATGTAAAAAAGTAGCAAGTATGAATATTTGAGATTTATCAAGTGATGAGAGTAACTAGGGCATAAGTGTTCCCCACAAGTTCATAACGCGGTAATTCTAGCTATAAAAAACTTTTCCTAGCATCTTGCATTCAAAGTGGTAAGTTATGTATCCCTAATTCCTTGGTCTGACAACTAGGGTATTTCACTCCGCGCCTTGGTCCGGCTACGTGTGTATGCTTTACTAAACCTTACTTTCACCTAATATTAATCATCATAATCGATGTATGACTTAGTTGTTACTTCTCACTATTCGACACTAGCCTATTAGATAGTGTATACTAAATCTACATTGATAATTCTTTTCTTACTATCTACCTCCTTGACCTAGAAAGTAGAAACAAGGTGAGTTATAATGTGTGCACTCGTTAAAAAGACTTCTAAACAAAAGAATTATCAATACATGCAAGACACTATTCTAGATTTGTTATTTTAGCTAGTTTTTACCTTGTTATTTACCCATGGTACCAATAATCCTAGTTATGGATTTAGTTACCCATGTTCATAATTACACAATTAATATTGATTACATAAGAATTCATGTAATTACCTTGATTAGATTGAAAAAAATCCATAAAGTCACTTGAATTCGAGAAAATAATGCATTAAACGATTCCGGAAAAATTATGTATTTTCCAAAACCCAATATTGAACAACCAACATTACAAATCATAAAAATAAACCAGAGTCTAACCTCAAAAACGAGGTTTTTACCATTATTTATAATAAAGAAGTCCTAACATAAAAAGCAAATTTGTTTAAGGAATATATGCCCAAAATGCGTCTGAGTTGACGATCGGACCGATAGACCATTGAGGCCACGACGGACCATTTGGGCCCCCCCGTCGTTGCACACTTAGCTTCTTTCTCAGATGCTTTCTTCTCCAACACACTGTTACCATCAACGTACAAGGGTGACGTTTCGTTAAGATCACGATGGTACGTCGATGGCTTCCGTTTCTCAACACTTAGAATCTTTTCAAGTCGGGTGCTGGAGCTACTTTTTGTTAGTGATGGCAGATGTGAAGGAAGGTCCGTCGTAGAGGTGACGGTTCGTCGATAGCCTCCGTAGACCCATACTTAGTCAGAATTTCCCGATCTTCCTTCAGCAGCATTTCATTCATACATCGGTGAATAATTCTTCCTTATTTTCATCCTGGAAAGATTTCCTGCAAACAAAGAGAAAAGTACATTAAAACTAATAAAAAAAGGCCTTAGACACACACTAAACTTAAGGAAAAAAAGCATTGAAAATACCGTGAAACCACGATACATCAGTTGTCTGTGGGTAGTACCACCCATTTTGAGAAAGAGTTAGCACAAGGGGTTTATAGACTGACATGATTAGGATTTCAAATAAGGGGTTCCACAAAAGGATGAATAGTGGTGATAAATGGGGTTGAATCATCATTTGTGTCAGAAGTAAAAAGAAAGCAAAACCAAGATCCATTTTTTGTTTACTCAAATTAAACACAAGTGTTCATACACAAATTATTAGCTTTTGAACAAGGGGAAGATAGTGTTTTGAGGTATCAATATGGATTGAGCGATTGGGATGATCACCTATCTCACATTGATTTGGTTACAATAATAGTTACACTCTAGCATCCAAATGGCTCCACATGAAGCTCTTTATGGGACAAGGCAAAAATCTCCTATTGGACGGTTTGAAGTTGGTGTAGAAGGGTGATAGGACCATATTTAATTCACCAATCTATGAAGAAGGTAAAAGTTATTTAAGAGAGGTTGAGGGAGGCAAAGAGTCGTCAGAAATCCTACACGGATGTTAGGAGAAGAGCACTAGAGTTTGAAGTAGATAATAAGGTTTACTTGAAAGTTTCACCCATAGAGTGTGTTATGAGGTTTGGTAAGAAGGGGAAATTGTCCCCGGTATATTGGACCTTATAGAATATCCAAGAGAATTGCCAATGTATCTTATGAGTTGGAGATACAGAAAGAGTTAGCAGTGGTTCATCCGGTATTTTTCATGTGTCCATGTTGAAGAAGTGCATGGGCGATCCTTGATTTATCATTCCAACTGAAAATATTGGGATCAAAGACAAGTTATCTCATGAGGAGATTCATGTTCAAATTCTAGATCGCAAAGTTTGCAAGTTGAAAACAAAGGAAGTTGCGTTAGTCAAAGTCCTTTGGAGGAACCAAGTTGTTGAAGAAGCTTCTTGGCAAGTTGAAGAGGATATGAAGAATATATATCCACATCTCTTTGAATCCTGAAACATGTAGACCTTACTAATTTTATTCTTATTACTATCTAAATTGTGATTAAACATGTTGTTTGTTTGCAATTGATTGTTGGGTGTTGGAACTTGATTTTACTACCCTTATCATAGTAAGAACAACCTCATTAGAGGAAAAATAATCCTAAGAGGAAGATATTGTAACATCTCGCAACTAGAAAGAACCAAAAGGAAGTGAAAATCTGAAATAATTACTTTTGAAAAGTAAAAGGAAATATGGTAATTTTTTAGTTAATTAAAAAAGTGAGTTTTTGGTCAAATTCAAACCACCATAACTACTAGCTTAGGATGATATAGGTGTATTTCAAGATATGGTTGGAAAGATATTAGAATTATCATTCTAACACCGCCGAGTTTGAGTGATTTTGAGTTCGTGTGAGTGAGTTACGCCCTTTGGAAGTTGGGTTGTTGGAATAAAGAAAGTCTGATTCGGATTTTGAAGGGTTAGTTTGGTGTTTTCCTTACCCTATTAATTTCTTTTGTTTTTTGGTAATTAATTAGGTGTCTAATCTTAATTATATCAGCTTACACTTTGACCAAAAGAGTTAGGGTTTT
The DNA here is from genome assembly GCA_027704765.1 of Solanum habrochaites. NCBI lineage: Eukaryota > Viridiplantae > Streptophyta > Magnoliopsida > Solanales > Solanaceae > Solanum > Solanum habrochaites. The sequence continues at coordinate 50,689,901 of JAKWJA010002499.1, read as the reverse complement.
TAGAGAAGAGAAAAGAAGGGGGGAAAAGTGAAGAAACGAGAAGGGCGTTCAAGATTAGTCAAGATAATTGAAGTTTAACTTGTGGATTTCATCGAGGGTGATACCTAAAAAGGTATGTGAGCTTACATAGTTTTGGGTTCATTCACCCACGCGCCAATCATGATTCATTCAGCATAATTTTGTTCTTAAAATTTAAGGATTTAAGTTCTTGATGAGTTCTGGAAAAGTGCTATTGATGTTTCATTATGTTTTGATGTAAAATTCTACTTGGGTCAATTTTAAACGATCATATATCTTATAATATTAAGATTTACATGAGCCATAACATATCTAACTAAAGGTAATTGAATCCACTTTCCAACGCACCAATTTCTTATCAAACCAATTTATGTGTAAGAAGTTCTGATTATTTTAGTAACTTATACAGTGTTGTTATGAATTAGCCGATAGAAAACATTAAAAAGGGTTATTTTGTTTTTTTAACCTCCAAGAAAATACTAAATGAATTTCTTGTTCAAAATAATCAGATTTTCATCGTTACTAATGACAATAAAAATTCTTGGCCATAGAGATTTAAAGAAACTAATTCAAAAATCTCAAGGAAGGTATTCTTGATCATTTACCTTCAAGCTAGGGTTTCAAAGTTTCTATTCAAGTTCTTATCAAAGAATCTTCAAGAACCTTTTTATTCCTATCTAAAATCATTCCTAAACATCACAAGGTATTTTCTATCACAAATCATGATCATTGAATCCATAATTAAACTCAAGGAAAGTCAAGAGTCAAGTCAAGAAGTTAGGAGTCAAGTCGAGAAGTTAAAAGTCAAGTCAAGAAGTCAAAAGCTAAGTTAAGATAAGTTCTTAAAGTTTTTCAGCAGTCTTTTACAAATGTTTTAACCTTTTTTTAAGACTTGATTTTTGAGATCAGTATAGAGTAAAAAAAAAGTTCAATTCTTCAAAAGTATATGATGACTATGTATTCCCAAAGAATTTAAAATGTTTTCACATTTAAAAAAGTAAGGAAACTTTGATTTCCAAATGAACTTTTGAACTAGTTTTCGAGTAAAGAGCCTTTGAGCTACTTTTTTGTTAAACAACCCTTGGGACAGTTTTTCAGTAGAGAGTCTTTGAGTCAGTTTTCACTTAAAGAGTAAATGCTTTCACAATTAATCAAGAAAGGAACACGAGATCTCCAAGATATCCTTTGAGATATGTTTTGAACAATTATCTCAAACCTCATAAAGACGTATGTTCTTAAACATCAGAGCTAGTATCATATTTTGGGAGTAGTATTAAGAACTTATGGGAACATAAAAAAGACCATACTATGTAGCCATCATGGGTAGAAAGGATCATACTTTTTACATTATTCCTTTAGTGCTTTTTAGTAGAGACTAGTGGATCCACTTTGTGAGTTCGATCATAGACCCTGCCAAGGTATAGGATGTTTTTTGGCAGCGTGAAGTAAAGTGTTGTATCATCACTTTAGCTCTTAAGTGATTTGTCGGTTAGAGAAACTCTCATATCAGTATTTTATATTTTTTATATATTATAGATTTCATATTGTATCTTTTCATAAATACAAACTTATCATTCTATTTATAAATACACGGAGTTGAAAATCATGTTTTAAAGCTTTTCTTTATTCTGTATTTATTCACGTTGCTTTCTATTGAAATCATTTGAGTTCAGTTTGAGTTAAGTAAAGAGGAGGTAAGTAAGTGTTTCTTTCAAACTCTTTTCAATCCTATGTTATTTTTAGAATTCCAACTCGCATACTCAACATTCAATGTACTGATGTTAGTTGTCCTGCATTATCTTTTGATGTAGACGCATGTAACTATGATCTCAAGCAGCGCATCGTTAATCAAGTGATCACTCCAGAGTCAGTTGGTGAGCCTCCTTACATTTCGAAGGTCTTCTTTTGTTTTCTTTAGTCATTATATTAGTTAATAAGGATGTCGTCAGGTTTTTCCCAACATCCATCTCATTTGTTTTAGAGGCTTTATAGATATACAGTCAAATGTTAGTCCTTTGAGTCTTCCATTATTATCTCTTAATGTACAGATTTGAGTTGCCACTTTGGTAAGTTAAAAGTTTATTTTTCTAAAACATTATGAGTTCAGTTGAGACAGTTATGTTACTTAACATTTGAATCCTTTTATTTATGCTTAAAGTATTCCCCTAAGTAAATAAGTCAGGTCAAGGGTTCTCTTGGGGCCAGCAATGTTCTTGAATGTCGGCCACACCCTGAGTGTAGGCTTGGGGTGTGACAATCAAATTTTGAAAGACAAAATATCTCATAGAAAATTGTTAGAAATTATTTCATAAAAGTTGTTAGGAATTACTCCTTTATTAATATATATATATAATATATATATATATATATAGAAAGGATTTATTTATTTCTTTTAAGAAAAATATGTTTAAATGGATTAAATTTGTTAATTAAAGAAAGTATTTTTCTAAAAAAAAGGCAATTAAAACATTTATCCTTTATTCTTTCTCTGTAGTTAGAGTGATTAAATGGATTAAATTTGTTATCCTTTCTCTATAATTAGTGTAATTAAATGAATTGTTACTAAAAAAATCAACCTTTACTCTACCCCATGTCTAAGATCACTAACTTCTGAAAATTAACTTAAACAACTTTTCATCTTTTCATCTTATCCTATAAATCTTTAACTATATATATGTATCATGGAAAAGTAATTTTTCTTTACCTATTGCCTCCTATTAATAAAAATCATTAGGCAATTTTCAAGTACTTTTTTGTTTTTAAATATTAATATTTATTTTGATCCTAATAAAATAATATTTTTGTAGAACAATAATTACACTCGTATTTTGTCATATTTCCTCTGTCTTGTGTTAACTTCTCTTTTTCTTTGTAATTTTAATTTTTACAATTATAATATATATATATATATATATATATATACACGTCTTATGATATATACTTTTCATGTGACATATTTAAGACCACAAATGTACATTCTACATATCCTTAATTTAATACCATAAACTTAAAAGTCTTTTTATTTTTAAAATTTTCATATCAAATTAAAATTACACAAGTATATATATACTGCCTTAAAAGAATGAATATCGTAACTTAAATGTTAAATTGTTGGGATAAGACACAAATATCTCCCTAGAATATGACAAAAATCTGAGAGAAATAGCTAAATCAAACTAAGTTTCTATTACCCCCTAACACATCTTTTTATAATTGCGTAAACCTTTTAGCTTACGTGACATCCAAACCTCTCTCATGCCCCTCAACTGCATGGAGTCACATAGTATGAACGTAGCCAAAAGGTGCATAAAATTACCAAAAAAAATGAGTTCAGAGGGTAGGAGAACCTTAGCTAGTTAATGTGTGTCTCTGATATTTCGATCATAATCTAGTTGAGTGCTTGTGTCTTATCCCTAAATTTTTCTAATAGCCCAACATAAAACAAAAAATTTACTATATCTTTTCTATCTTTTTTATTTCTTTAGTTATATTTAATGCAGAAACCTCTTTTCATATTTAAGGATTGTGACTTTACTCAAGGCTTGGACTTTTCCAATGAAATATAACTTTTATGATGACATGTGACATTTTCCAAGGACTGTGAATTTTCTAAACGATTGTGATTCTTTTTATAAGCCATAGTATGCACCATTTTATACTACTCATTGTTGGCTATAAATAGAGGGGTTTTGTCACGCCCCGAGCCTACACCCTGGACGTGATCAACACCCAATGATCATTGATGGCCTTGAGCGAACCCTTGGTCTGGCTTTCTTAACTCAGCGGAAGACTTAACTCAATAGTAAAGCAAGAACATCCTCAAAATTAACTTAAATTAATGTCTTGGCCAAAATGACACTTAAGTATCAAATATAATATCAGAAGTATAAGAGACTCAACCGAAATACTAACTATTCATCTATTAAGCCTCTAAAAAAAATACTATGATGAATGTTGGGAGAGACCCCACAACATCCTGAAACTGATAGCGCGGAAGGGATAAAAACGCTCCTCCGGAATGCAAGGAGGCTCACCACTGACTCGGAGTCTTCAAAATATATCAACGGTGCGCTGGATACTGATCCTGGTTACCTACGTCTACATCATAAGACGATGCAGGACAACTGGCATCAATACATTGAATGTACGAGTATGCGAGTTGGAATGCTAACATAACTTAATCTTGAAAGGAGTTACGAGAAACACTTACCTTGGCTCTGCTCAACTCGTGGAGACTCAACTCAATCTATATAAGGTAGTAAAACACATGCGATCTAAATACAAATTAAACTTTAAAGCAACTGAAACAATCTTAGTTCATTAAAATAAAACAATAACGAATTTAACTTTACTCATTTCAAGTAATATAACTTCTGTGAGAGATTCTGTAACTAACAACCATCACTGTGAGCCTAAGTGATGATACAACGTTTTACCTCACACTACCAAGGACCATCCTATACCTTGCAATCAGTATAGGACCTTACTTAACTTAGTGGATCCACTAGCTTAACTTACGTGATCATCTAAAAAGTATGACCTGTTAATACCCATGATTGCTACATAGTTTACATGGAGACTTGAGTTAATATGAACTCTCATTCCCACATCGATGCTCAATACTACTCCCATAATATACTTGAGCTCATGCTTTTAGAATAACTTCCTTTCTTTGGGTTGAGATAATGTCCGCAACACTTAGGTTTAGAAAGCTCTCTTGGAACTGATGTTCCCTTTTCTTGCTCAAAACTCTTTTGGAAATCTTAGTTTCCTCTTTAACTTAATTGTGAAAACATTTATAAACTCTTAGGGAATTGCTTAGTTCCCTTATATCTTTTGTGACATGGACTCAACTCTTTACTCTTTGCTTGACTTGAAACTTTTCTTCTAAATCAACTCTTTAGGAAATAATTAGTTCCCTTATACTTCTTTGAAGGAAATATTTCAACTTTTACTCTTTCTTTAAATCAAAGCTTGAGCCTTAAAACGGAGTTAAAACGTTAAATAAGGCTCAAAGAAACTTTAAGAAACATTAGTGTAACTTACTTTATAGCTTTAGACTTGACTTCTTGACATCCTTCACTTTCATCCTTACTTTCCTTTAACTAAATTATGAATTCAAGGTTTACTATTCATGTTTATGGATGATTTCATGATGTTTAGATGTACCTTAAACTATTGGAATCAACTAAGAAGTGTGGGTACATCACTTGGGAACTAGCACGAAAAGATAGGGAAAGAACGGGGTCTCTAAGTTCCTTGGCTCTCTAAGAGGCGAGGAGCGCTAGATCCTGATGGACAGACTCTGTCTTGAGGTGCTCTGGCTAGCACAGCGTGCCAGAGCCTTTCAGATAGGGGCGATGGTAGGCGCGGCACCCCAAGGTCTCTCAAACGGGACCTCCGATTTTTCTTCTTCATTTTTCATCTCTAAATCTTCTAAATTTTCATGGATCTTACCCAATCACTTTGGATCACTAATAACCTCAATACCCAATATATTATACTCAAAAAACAAATTGGAAACACAAATTCAATCAACTAAAACATACTACAACTCATCTAACAAGAATTTAACCATTGTTCATCAAGAATTTCAATGTTCATCATTCAATCTATTCAAACTTTGCTGAATTAAGAATATTGATGTGTGGGTGAACTAACCCAACACAGAAAGATCTTACATACCTTAATAGGGATCGCCCTCGACGAATTCCACTTGTGAAACCTTAGTGTTCTTACTTGATTCTTGATCTTTCTCTCTTTTTCTCCTTCTCTTCTCTTTTCTCCCAAGCCCTAAGTGTGAATTGGTTTCTAAAACTGACTTAAGGCTTATTTTTACTCCTAATAAACCCTCAAAAAAATAGGAAAGAGTTAGTTGAAATGACAAGTTTACCCTTACTACAATCCGGATTGGATCCTTCCTCAACCCAACAGCCCAACATCCGATAGGCATATCTCCCTCATGCGATATTGAAAATGCGCAAACTCGACAGTGTGAAAGAGATATCCAAGGGATTTCCAACCATATAAAGAACTGTCTCTAACACATCCTGATCTAGAAGTTATGGCCATTTGAAAATGACCAAAACTCACTTTCTTAACTTAGGAAATTTTTTAGATTTTTCCAGTTCTTTCCAAAAGTTATTATTCTTAGTTTCTTAGCTTATTATTTTCTATAACAAATTACCAGATGTTACAGGTTTTCCTTTAAACTATATTTTAAAAGGTTTTTGTTGTTCTTCTTCTTATTAAAATACTCAATTTAGTATATCTTTTGTATGGTATATGATATTAATTTATATTATTTTATAGAGAAAAAGTTTCAATATATATTTGAACTTTGACAGAAATTGTTGTAACAATCTCAATAGACAGGATCTATTACCCCCCTGCGCTATTTAATTGTGTGTTCTAAAAATATATACGTGTCCACATGGACATCATAAATATTGCATCATTACAAAGTGTAATATGTCCTGCACAAAGTTTGGGATTGTTACAGTAGTTTCGGTCAAAGTTCGGATATATTTCTAACATTTTTCCCGATATTATACGATATAAGAAGAAGAAGACACCCTTTAGCGTTGAATGTTTGTGACTCTCCCAAGGATTTGCAATTTTTTTTTAATGAGTTATGACCATTCCCAAGGATTGTGACTTTTCTAAAGGGTTATGATTTTTATAATAATGCACAGTATTCACATGTTCATACAATCCTTTGTAGATTGTGAATGGACGGAATTCCTCACATCTCTAAATTGTGATTTTTTTAAGTTTTTCTGTTTTTTTTTTCTTAAAAAACTAACGTTAACTAATTTTGAAGTTTAATGAAACATAAAAAGTCCATAACTTGTATTTTAATTCACTATAATACTCAACTATAAATACTTAATTAAGTATATCTTATATATTTTATATCGATATTTATTTATTTATATCAGATTTAAAGCAAAAACTCCAACAACACAACAATAACTAAGCAATAAACTATGGGGGGGGGGGAGAAGGTCTATTTATGAGTTATAATTAAATATTTTAAGAGTAACCATGCTTATTTTTAAATATAAAGATTATTTTAAAAAAGAGAAAAAAAAATAAAAAAAATTGAAGATAAATCGAATTGGAGGACATTGTGCCTTAAGGTGTGCACTCTTTTCTCAATCTCTTGTTTGTTGTATTATTATAGTCCTTTGTAGTTGTTCATCTTGAACTATGCAATATCTCTTATTTAGTTGCTTGTGTTATACTTACCCTATTTACCTATCATTTATATTTTCTTTATACTGGGAGCTTAATCACCTATGCCTATTGAGTACCTCTTGTTGGTACTCATACTACATTTTTATTTGTTGTATATCATAGTATGAGTTTTCACTGTTGATTTAGGACTCGTGCAAAGCATCATTTTGGGATACGGAGACTAGGGTGAGCTTCTAACGTTCAAAGTTGGTGATCTCCCTCTGTTTAGGTAGTACAAATCTTTATTTTGTATTCAGAGACAATTCTTTATATAATTGTATTTGTAAAGTCTTGTACTCATATTTTTTTAGAAACTTAACCACCAATTCAAGTCAAGTCTTGGGGTTATTTTTTAGGTATATTTCAGTTTATTTTTCCATATTTTATTTTTATATAATTCCTCGCTCCCTTATGTGTTCTTCCATGTCATAGCCCTTACTCTTAGTTTTTAGCTATAGGTTTGGCTACATAATGGTGGGTTGTAGTTGGTTTCATCATGTAACACCTCAGAACTCAGACCCAAATATAAATTTTAGAACTCAACAAAAGAAATGAACCATGGTAGGGTTCACGGATCATGACAGAGTCCACGGTCTATAGACCTGCCTGTGGTTCAAGCTTGAACTCTACCAAGCCAGGCATCACAGCATTGGACCCTTCACGGTCTGTCGTCTCAATAACTGCCTTGGTGTAGTTCGTTATGATTGAAATAGTGGACCTCCCTAACCTTTCCGTAGACCCCCATGTCTAAGTAAAAACCACATACCTTTTGATGGTTCTTGGACCTTCACACGGACCGTGGGAGGTCCCGTGGAAGTCAGAGAGTAGCTCTCTTTGGACAACCCCTCATACGCCACATCCAAGTGAAGACTACGAGTTCCTTCACGATGCGTGGTCTTCATGACGGATTGTGGGAGCGTCCGTGAGGAATAACCAGTAGGCTCCGAACCTCAGCCCAAGAGAAGACCACATAGACCTTCACAGTCTTTGGTCTTCCACAGAGTCGTGGTAAGGGCTCATGAAACATCGGTCCCAGTCTAGACTAAGTGCAGACCACAACCGACTTCACATTTCATATTCCCTTTCACAGTTCATGAAGATGGTCGTGGTCAGCTCGTCTGCAACTTTAAGTCACGGCATTTTGGTCTTTTCATTTTTCATTGAACCCCCAAACTACGTCGTTTTAAACTAAACGATGTAGTTTTTGTTAGTTTTGTCCTAGAAACATAATTAGAACTAACCTAAGTCAAATTATTCATCATAAACTCAGAAAATTAAAACATAAGAGGAGATAAAGGTCGAGCAAACCTATTTTAAGAAGAATCAAGGTTCAATCAGTTTCAGCTCCAAAATCAAAAAATTTCTCCATAGAATTCGTCACCAAGTATGTGGGATTTCACTATTGGGTTCCTTTTGCCCATTACATCCCTAGATTTCAGTCATATTTTTTATTCCCTATTATCAACTTACTAATGGAAATGAGATATCATTAATGTGGATTTCATCGCATGTTTGCGAAGGTCTCGCAGATAACATGATTCTATTTGAGTGGTTGTGGATAGAATGAAAAAATCAGCCCACTTTTGGCACGTAAAGTCCACCCATTCAGCAAAGGACTATGTCAAATTGTATCTTCAAAAGGTGGTAGGACTTCATGGGGTTCCCGTCTCCATTATTTCAAATAGAGGTGCCCCATTTAGTGCACAGTTTTGGAAGTCATTCCAAAAACGCTTTGGTTTAAAGGTGAACTTAAGTAATGTCTTCCATTCTCAGACAAATGGAAAAGCAAATCGCACTATTCATACCTTAGAGGCTACGTTGAGGTATTGCATGATTTATTTCAAAGGTAATTAGATGATCACCTACCTCTCATCGAATTCGTTTATAATAATAGTTACCACTCTAGCATCCAAATGGCTCTATGTGAAGATCTTTATGGGAGAAGGTGTAGATTACCTATTGGATGATTTGAAGTAGGTGAAGCTAGGTTTATAGGATGATATTTAGATCATTAAGCTATTGAGAAGGTGAAAGTGATTCAAGAAAGGTTGAAAATGACGCAGAGTCCTCAGAAATACTAATTGGGAGGAAGTAGCATCAGTCAAAGTTCTTTGGAGGAACCATTTTGTTGAGGAAGCTACATGGGAAGCCGAAGAATATATACTTACAACTCTTCAAATTCGGAGAAATTCCTGATCAAGGTACTAATTCTCTTCTTAGTACTCTTGAATTTATGAGATTGGATGTTATACTTTGCTTTTCTTATTGGGTGTTCGAGATGAATGTTAGATGTTACACCATTAAGCTATTTATTGGGTGTTCGAGAATGAATGTTCCCAAGGGGGAGATATTGTAACACCCCGTAACTAGAAAGAAGTCAAAAATTGGAAAAAGTCATTTTTGGAAATAATAAATCTAGAAATTTGTTAAGTGTGTTAAAGTCAAATTTTGGTCAATTTCAAATGATCATAACTCCTAGATCAGTATTATTTAGGTGTTTTTCAAGATATCGTACGAAATATCTTGGATTAATCTTACCAACATTGGAGAGTTTGCACGATTCTGAGTTCATATGAGTGAGATATGCCCATCGAAAGTTGGGTTGTTCAAATAAGGAAATGTCCAATCCAGATTTTAAATGGTGTTTTGGTATTTTTTGCACCCTATTATTCTAATTTGTTTTTAGATTATTAATTCGGGTTAAAGCAGATTTTAGTCAATTTAGAAAATTTGAAGTTCACACTAGAGCTTAGAGAAAAAAGAAAGGGGAAGAAAGATCAAGATTCCATCGTCTTCATGTGAAATTGATTGCGGGTTTCATCAAGGATTTGATCCTAAAAGGTATGTAAGAATTTCACAATGTTGGGTTTGTTCACCCATGTGCCAAGCATGTTTGATTCAACGTTAATTCTTTCAAAAAGATTAGGATTTGAGTGTTCTTGATAGTTGCTCTTGAATTACTTTGTTCTTGATTTAAGATTATGGAATCTCTTGATATTAAAATGTTGTTTACTTGAGTTGTTTGATATAGGCCTTTGAGTATGTGTCTTGGGTACCTGATGCTGAAGAGAATTTGAGAAAAAGAATTGAAAATAATCGAATTAAGGCCAGAAAAAGAGTCAAAAAGTTTGTCGGGTTTTCCTAGGAAAGGGCTGGCACGACGTGCGCCGGAAGTGTTGGCACGGTGCGCTTGGGACTCTCCCAATTCATCATTTTTCACCATATTTTCATCATCCAATTTGTTTAAGTCTTTCTAAAGTGTATTAACACTTTCCATTGATTCTAACTACTCTAAATGTCTTTGTTAACACATAGAACTCATTTAGAAGCATGATTCATAACCTTTAATCCATAAATTTAAATTCAAGGGAAGTTAAGAGCAAAGTCTATGATGTTTTTAGAGTCTTTTCAATAAGTTTCTCACGAACGTTTTAACTTTGTTTTACGATATAATTTTCAAGTTAAGTAAAGAGTAAATATTTGAGTTGATTTCTCCAAAAGTTATAAGGGAACTAAGTATTCCCAGGAGTTTAAAAATTCTTTCACATTTGTTCAAGAAAGGAAACACTGATTTCCAAGAGAGCTTTTTATCTAAAACTTGAGTAGTCATCTAAAACAAAAAAAAAGAACTTTTGATTTAAAACAAATGAGATAAGTATATTTAGGAGTAGAATGAAGCACCAATATAGGGATGTGAGTTCACATTAACTCAGGTCTTTATAAACCAAGTAGCCACCATGGGTAGTAAATGATTATGCTTTTTAGATGAATCCTTAAGTGTGAATGCTATCATAGACTAGTGGATCCACTTACTTAAGGAATTCTACATGACAGTAAAGTTTAGGAATGTTCTAGCAGCATGGGCAAGATGATGTATCACCACTTAGGATCATGGTGGTGGTTGTCCGTTAGAGAAACTCCTACAAAAAGTATATTACTTTATTGTATGAGTAAAGTTTAGTTTGTTATTACATTTTCTTTAGGGAACTAAGTTTTTTCCACTGTTTTAACAAGCTTTCTATATATTGCATATGCTTTATTGCATTATATTGGGTCAGGTTATTTAGGAGTTGGGTAAAGCCAAGGTGAGTGTTCCTTTCACATTTATTTCAAGCCTATATTGTGTTTAGCATTCCAGCTCGCATACTCGTACATTTAATATAGTGATTCCAATTAGCTGCATCGTCTTATGATGCTGACACACGTGACCATGATCACCACTCAGTGCCTCGTTGATCCATTTGAGCACCCGGAGTCAATTGATGAGCATCATAGCATTTCGAAGAACTCATTTACAAAGTTGTTTTAATTTCATTGTTAGAATGGCCGGGGGTTTTGTCTCGACATTCCTCTTTATTTTAGTGGTTGCATAGACATTCAGATGTTAATTGTTTAGTCATTTCATTTCATTATATTATGTTGAGACCGAGTTTGCCTTATTGTCTAGTTGAATATATTTTATATAACATTCTATGTTTTGTTTAGGTTTATTTTATAAAGTGAAGTATTTCGTTGAGTAAGTAATCAAGTTCAAGGGGTTGTTTGGGACCAACAAAGGTTCTCAAGTGCCAATTCCGCCCTGGGTGTAGTCTCGAGGCATGGAAAATGGTGAATTAAAGACTTGATCATGAAACCCTAGACTTCTTATTTTCTTTCTTATAAAGATAAATATTTGAGTGGAATAACTTGATTGACTTTAGGGAATTTAAGTGAGTGAATTTAATTAGGTGGTTTAAGGATAAAAATGTTTATATAGGGCCTACGGTAGAGGGTAAAATGATATAGTATTGGGTTCAAATTATTTTCATATCGCATCGACGGTTGGACCCACTGTCCCTAAGTCCAACTACGGACCAACCTTTTCTACCATCAGTGGGGTTCACAAATTTGATTCTAGACCCTCGAATGATGGGACCATGTACGGTCCATTTTCTAACCTAAGGTTCATACATAGCCATTGTAAGTCCCACTTTTGGCCCTAAAAGATTTACCAATTTTGGGACTCACCAACAAGACCTACCTACAACTCATATATTGAGAAAAATGGCTATTCTAGTGAACCATAAAAGAGTACAAGTACTTAACATTTTTAACTCATATGAATTATCCACCTATAGAATATTGGTGGTTCTGTCAGTACCGACACTAGATCCATGAAATGTCACGCCCCAAAACTACCTCCTTGACGTAACATGTGGCCTCGGATCACGAGTCACCCCAAGCTAACCCTGTGCCTAGCATATATCAACCATACACCGAATGAGTGAAAAGACATATAATATGTGAAACCTAAAACAATCGATAACTGAAAGTGGGGAATACCCAACTAATTTGGATGTATAAAACATACTAAAAGTTTAAATATAACTGAAAGAAAGGCCTAGAGTTGAGTTGTTGAGACATATCCCCATCTAACTCTAAGAACACAGACAACTAAATAAAAAGACTAAAATGAAAAACATATTTATTGTCCCTGGAGTATGAGGTCTCGCCACTAAAGTTGTTGAAATGCGGAACGAGAATTGATCTAAGCGCGACCTGGATGTTAAGTACTCTTAACATATGCAAGAATCTAAATATGGAAACATAACCGAAACTCCAAGTTGAATGCAATGAACAAGTACTAATCATGAAAATAACATGTTGAACTAAATAATAAATTATATCATGAAAACCTGGTCAAATGCACAAAGGGTTTTACTGCGACACCTACTATTAACCGACATAAAACTATGTGACCTAAACATGGAGTTCGATGTATACACCACATTGAGAGGACTCAATATACCTTGCAAGGGGTATAAAGGCATGACTGGCATGACCACTAAATCTGATGCCCAATAAAAGGGACTTATACTCCTATTAGGAATGTAGTTCTGGGACTATAAGGATACACTAAACCATAGTCCAACTCGGTGTTAAGTCTACTTAAACTGAATATGTATATGAGACAAATGTAACTAAAAACCTCAATTACTAACTAGCTGAAAATACTTAAATGCAATTTGAGAATGCAACCCTTATGTACTGATAATGTGAAATTCAAAATCTATAGCATGATTATTTGTTTAGATGACTTAGCAAGTATAATTCATGAACTAAGAGAATTTATACAAATTAGGTTTCTGGTTTTCATACAAGGAATTAACAAACTTCCCATGAAACAAGCTATTTCGATGTTGGATACTATAAAAATTTAATCACAATAATTATCCAAGGTTTTAGAAACCTTAGGTTGTCACGCCCCAAGCTATCCCCGAGACGCGGACACGAAACCTAGGACCATAAGTGATCCCAAGCTAACCTTGCTGGCATGATCATGAGCATACTAAAGATAATAAAATGTTGCGGAAGCTAAATCATATTTAAATATAAAATGATGAGGAATACCTATATTCTATAACTGAGTTATTTGAAAACAATGAGTTTTATACAAAGGAAATATTAACTCAATACTAAGTTGAATCAACTATGTCTGAAAATAGCCTCTAAACTAGACTAGAAATATTGAACAAGACCCCAGCTAAATCTAGAAAAAACTAAAACTAAATGACTAAATACTGAAATTACATTCATGATTGTTGTCCTCGGAGAATGAGGACTCACCACTGAATCTATTGAACTGGAGATGGTGAAATTGATCTATGCATGATATGGATGCTGAGAACCTAAACCTACATCACGAGAAGATGTAGCGCACGTACACATCAGTACATGAAAGGTACTGAGCATGTAGGATAGAGTAAAGCTGAAATAAAACATAACTGAACAAGAAAAATAGCAAGTATAATAATCTGACATGATAAACTGAATTCTGACCAATTTATAACATGCTAAAACTGAATATTGAACATACTGATAAATGGTTAATGCAGAGAGTCTGACTGATTTGTGGGAGCTACTAATAACAGATAATAAAACCACATGAGCTAAATGTGGAGTCCAATTTATATACCCCATCGAGAGGATTAAATATACCCTACCAAAGGTATAAAGGCATGCTAGCGTGATCACTAAACTTATTGCCTACAGACGGGACTTACAACCTACTTGATTAGTAATTATGGGACTATTTGGTACGCTAAACCCTAGTCCAACTTAGTGTTACGCTACTCCCAATGAATTCTGTAAATTTACTGTTTATGTCTGAATTTTTGTAAATACTAGATAGCTCGAAACTCAACATGCAAACTGAGAATCCAACAATTAATCTGGTAATTATGCATTTATAACTTAGGCATGTATATCTGAAGTGTCTGAAATATCTGACCTAACATGTGTAATTCAAGAACTAAAGAAATACAAAGATAGGGTTCTAAAATTCATGCAATAAACTAAATAATAACATAATAATCAGATTTGGAACCTATATTTAACTAAATCATAAAGTTCTATCAATGTTCTAGAAGCCGTAGGTTTAATCATGATGAGAAAATCAAGAATCTGACTTAAAACTAGGGACCCTATGGGTGAAAGGAACCCACTAATGAAATGTCACAAGCCTGGTGATGAAATCCACGGAAAAATGCTTAAGTTTCGGGGCCGGAACTTGTGGTGTTCTTGAACTAGGGTTCTTGAGCTTTTTCTACACTCTTGCTTCTAATTATTTAGATTTTGATTTAATGATTTAACTTACATATGTTTTAGTTATGTTTCAAGGCTTAAATTGACTAAAATATGATGATTTAGGGTCAAAACGACGTAACTTAGGGTTTAAACGGAGTGGGAAAGCTCAAAAAGACCCCTGGGAAAGTTTCTCTAGGGCCAAATGACAACCAGGACTGACAGTCCGTCGTCTGCCCGACGCCCCGTCGTTGTGTCCGTCGTCTGGGCCTGTTCAACAGGACTTTACTAAAATGGGCATAACTTTTTACTCGAAGGTTTGATTTTAGCAAGGTCGGTGTCTATGGAAATATAATTCAATAATGTATATGTGGGTAGGTCATTGTAGACATAATTCATTTTTTTCTATGATTTATTATTATTTGAAGTTGACCCAACTGCATTTACCCTTAACTGTCTGCAAATTTTCCACCTACAGATTGTGTTGGTCATCCGTAGCTCTTGTCAAAGAGTGGACAAATTGGAGGTCTTGCTCGACGGTCACGCACTATAGACCGTCTTCTGACCTACGGACCGTCGGTCCGTCCGTCGATCAATACTTATCCAATTTTTCCTGGCTGAGTTTTTGGGAGTTTCTGATCCCATCGATGATTGTGCAGGACGGACCATCGTCTATCCTACGGACCGTCGATGCAAGCGTTGGTTGAACCTGCAGATTTTTATGAAAAAAAACTTATTTTTGGTCTATTTTGGATATGGAGTGTTACATTATCTCTCCCTAAGTAACATTCCTCCTCGAATGAAGATTAAACTAGCTGGAATAGAGGGAGAGAGCTACAAACCTTACTACTAAACACTGAGAACTAACTTTCTGAATAAATTAAGTTCCGAGAACATGCAATTACGCTGAAAATGCAAGTACAAACTGAGGGAACATGATTCTAAGACTGAATTCATGCATGAATGACTGGAAAAACTGAAGAGGATATATTACCTCAAGCTAGAGTGGAATCAGAAGGAAAGAGGAGAGGATACTTGGCTTTCATGGCTGCTTCTGCTTCCCAAGTAGATCCCTCTACGGACTGACTCCTCCACAAAACCTTGACTGAAGCGAATTCTTTGTTGCTCAACCTTCTAACCTGACGGTCAAGAATCTCAACTGGTACATCCTCATAAGAAAGACTATCTTTCACCGCCACACTCTCCAATGTCACATTAGAGGTGAATCACCCACACACTTCTTCAAGAGTGAGATGTGGAAGACAGGATGCACTGCTGCTAATTCTGCTGGCAACTCTAGCTCATATGCCACCTTGCCAACCCTTTTCATTATCTTGTAAGGGCCTACATATCTAGGAGTGAGCTTCCCTTTTTTTTCCAAATCTCATCACCTTTTTCATAGGTGATACTTTCAGAAAAACCCAATCATCAACTTGGAACTCTTGTTCCCTTCTTCTTACATCTGCATAAGATTTCTCACGACTTTGGGTTGTCTTAAGACTATCTCTAATGAGTTGCGCTTTCTCCATAGCATAAAGTACTGAATCTGTCCCTATAAAAGTTGCTTCACCTAGTTCAAAACAACCAACAGAACATCTATATCTACGCCCATATAAAGCCTCATAAAGGGTCATCTGAATGTTGGAATGGTAGTTATTATTGTTGGCCAACTCAATAAGCATTAGGGTGATTATCCCAACTACTTTTGAAATTGATCACACAAGCTCTAAACTTATCATCTATGATCTTAATTGTACACTCTGCCTGCCCATCCGTCTGTAGATGAAATTTTGTACTAAGGTTAACTTAAGTACGAAGACCTTTTTGAAATGACGTCCAGAAATAAAAGATAAACTGAAAACATCTATGTGAGATGTTAGACAAATAAACCCCATGCAACCTCACAATTTCATTTATGTAAAGCTTGGCATAGTCCTCTATCGAATCTGTAGTCTTGACCGCTAAAAAGCGAGAAGACTTAGTCATCCTATCAATTATCACCCAAATGAAGTCATGCTGTTTGTGAGTACGAGGTAACCCTGTGATGAAATCCATATTGATCACATCCCACTTCCAAGTAGGAATATTGATCTCTTGAGTCATACCTCCTTGTTTCTGATGTTCTACCTTAACTTGCTAGCAAATGGGGCACTTACTCACAAAATCTGCTATATCTCTCTTCATGCCATTCCACTAATAGACTTCTCGCAGATCGCGGTACATCTTAGTATCCCCTGGATGAATAGAATACCTAGAGTTATGGGCTTCTGCAAGAATATATTGTCTCAACTTGCCCATATCGGGAACAGAAAATCTACCCTGGTAGCGAAGTACACCATCTCCCCCTTGGGAGAAAACCTATACTCTCTGATTGTGGACTGCACCCTTGAGTTGAAGCAAGATTGGATCATTGTCTTGCTTCTCCTTAACATCCACCATCATAGAAGATTCTACCCCATACTGAACTGTTACACCGCTGTCTGATATGCTCATAAGGCGAACTCCCAAGCAAGAAAGCATGTGAACATTCTTCAATAGATCCTTCCTTTCTTCCTCAACATGGGCTACACTACCCATGGATAATCTACTAAGATAATCTGCTACTACATTCGCCTTACCAGGTTGATAACGCACACTTATATCATAATCCTTA
Organism: Solanum habrochaites; assembly: GCA_027704765.1. Classification (NCBI taxonomy): domain Eukaryota; kingdom Viridiplantae; phylum Streptophyta; class Magnoliopsida; order Solanales; family Solanaceae; genus Solanum; species Solanum habrochaites. The sequence continues at coordinate 50,672,428 of JAKWJA010002499.1, read as the reverse complement.
AGGAACTCAGGCCATCTCCTCTGGCAAAGATTCAACTCTTTCTAGGTGAACACATACTGAATGATCTTATTATCGCTGAACACATTTACATGAACACCATAAAAGTAGTGTCTCCATATCTTGAGTGCAAACACCACTTCTTCAAGCTCGAGGTCATGAGTTGGATAGTTCTTGTCATGCACCTTAAGTTGTCTAGAAGCATAAGCTATAACCTTATCTCGTTGCATCAACACACAACCAAGGCCAACTCTTGATGCATCACAAAAGATGACATAACCATCTGAACCCTCTGGTTGAGTGAAGAAAGGAGTTGTAGACAATCTAGTTTTCAATTCTGCGAAGCTTTTCTCACAATCATGTGACCATTGGAACTTGACCATCTTCTGAGTTAACCTAGTCAATGGTGAGGCTATGGAAGAGAATCCTTCCACAAACCTTCTGTAATAACCTGCTAAACCTAAGAAACTTCTGACAGCTGCAATAGAGGTAGGTATGGGCCACTGATTCAATGTTTTTATCTTTTGGGAATCCACTCGGATCCCTTCGCTAAATACAATGTGACCAAGAAAAGCAACGGATTGCAACCAGAACTCACATTTACTAAACTTAGCGAATAACTGGCGATCCTTGAGCATCTGTAGAACAATTCTCAAATGACTCGCATGTTTTTCCGTATTCCTAGAGTAAATGAGTATATCATCAATAAATACGATAACGAACAAGTCCAAGTATTTTTTGAAAACTTTGTTCATCAAATCCATGAAAGTTGCGGGAGCATTAGTTAGTCCAAATGACATAACTACAAATTCATAATGACCATACCGAGTTCTGAAGGCTATTTTTGGAATGTCACTTTCTCTAACTTTGAGCTGATGATAACCCAATATGAGGTCGATCTTTGAGAAATGGATAGCACCCTGAAGTTGGTCAAACAAGTCATCAATCCTGGGGACGTGATACTTATTTTTTATTGTGACCTTGTTCAACTGTCTATAGTCAATGCACATTCTGAGAGAACCATCTTTCTTCCTTACGAACAACACTGGTGCAACCCATGGTGAAATACTAGGTCTGATGAAGCCCTTATCTAGAAGGTCTTTCAACTGCTCTTTCAATTCCTTAAGCTCTGAGGGATCCATTCTATATGAACAAATAGAAATAAGTTGGGTATCTGGAATAAGATCAATTCCAAAGTCTATTTCCCTTTTGGGAGGGACTCCGGGAAGATATTTTGGAAACACTTCTAGATTTTCACAGACTACTAGAACTGACTCAAGAGTTGGGGTTTCAATGCTAGAATCCTTAACCTGAACTAGATGATAGAGATAACTCTTAAATATCATCTTTCTGGCCTTAAGGTAAGAAATAAATCGACCTATAGGCGCTAAGCTACTACCCTTCCGTTCTAAGATTGGTTTGTCTGGAAATTGAAAACGAACAATTCTAGTTCTACAATCGACTGAGGCATAACATGAGTGTAATTTATCCATGCCTAGAATAACATCAAAGTCTACCATTTCTAACTATACTAGATCTGCTAAGGTGACTTTCATAGAGACTGTGACAGGACAATTTCTGTATACACGTCTAGCTATAACGGGTCACCGATTTTAGTAGAGACTGAGAAAGGTTCTAAGAGATTTTCTGTACTAACACTGAATTGGACTGTTATACTTAGTTACAAAAGACAAAGTAGTCTATATTGTCTTTACACTGAGTAAACCATATGTGAGTCAAATCCTTAGGATGGTTGGATGCCAATTTAACCTTATCACTACCAGTTACTTGCATAACTCCAAATATTTTATTGACCTCATCAGTGAACTTATGTGGGTCCTCACACAACTTGGGACCCTAAAACTCAGGTGAATATTTCTAAACAAATGTCAAATACTAGATGACACTGATTTACCATTTTTATTAGTTGGAACTTGAACCTTTTGATTGTTCCAGGTTGTCATACTTTTCACCAAAAGATGAACTAGCTTTCTGAAACATTACATTAGAACTTCCTTATCTGGTACTAGATGAACTTTATTAGTACTGCGTGCATTAGAAGTCCATGCCTAAGGTCTAGGAAGAGGCGTGATCTAAAATGTAGAACGTACAGCTAGAGTAGAATAAGATCATACCTTACGCACGATAAGAGTGACAAGAAAGTGAATTCTTTCCTAAAAAACAGCATAGCCTCCCTCTCATTAGATGTGGTGCACTTCACACCCATGAAAAGGACTCTACTAAGTGCGGCTTTTCAGACATCCTAGGACACTTAAACCTAGTGCTCTGAAACCTAGTTTTTTCACGCCCCGAGCTACCCCCGAGACATGACACGGAACCTAGGACCACAAGTGATCCCAAGATAACCCTGCTGGCATTATCATGAGCATACTAAATATAATAAACTATTGCGGAAGCTAAATCATAATGAATCTAAAAAGATGGCGAATACCCATATTCTATAACTGAGATATTTGAAAACAATGAGTTTAATACAATGGAAATATTAAATCAATATTAAGTTGAATCAAGAATGTATGAGAATAGCCTCTATACTGGACTTGAAATACTGGTACAATACCCCAGCTAAATCTAGCAAAAACTAAAACTAAATGACTAAAGACTGAAATGATATTCATCACTGTTGTCCTCGAAGAATAAGGACTCACCACTGAATCTACTGAACTGGAGATCGGGAAATCGATCTATGCGTGATCTAGATGGTGAGAACCTAAACCTACATCATGATAAGATGTAGCGCACGTATGAGTCAGTACTTGAAAGGTACGGAGCATGTAGGATAGAGTAAAGCTAAAATAAAACATAACTAAACAAAGCAAAAAAGCAAGTTTAATAATCTGACATGAAAAACTGAATTCTGAGCTAATTGGATGCAATGACCAATTTATAACATGCTAAAACTAAATATTGAATATACTGATAAATGGTCAATGTAGAGACTCTGACTTATTTGTTGGAGCTACTAATAACCGATAATAAAACCACATGAGCTAAATGTGGAGTCTGATGTATACGCCCCATTGAAAGGACCAAATATACCATTCCAAAGGTATAAAGACATACTGGCAAGATCACTAAACTAATTGCCCACAGAGGGGACTTACAACCTACTTTTCTAGTAGCTCTTGGATTATTGGGTACGCTAAATCCTAGTCCAACTCAGTTTTATGCTAGTCCTAATGAATTTTATAAATTTATTGTTTATCTATGAATTTCTGTAAATACTGGATAGCTCAAAATTGAACATGCAAACTGAGAATGCAACAATTAATCTGGTAATTATGCATTTATAACTGAGGCATGTATATCTTAAGTGTTTGGAATATCTGACCTAGCATGTGTAATTAAAGAACTAAAGAAGTACAAAGCTTGGGTTCTAAAATTCATGCAATAAACTAAATAATAACATGAAAATCTTATTTGGAACATATACTTAACTAAATCATGAACTTCTATCAAAGTTCTAGAAACCCTAGGTTTAATCATGATAAGAAAATCAAGAATCTGATGAAAACTAGGGACCCAATGGGTAAATGGAACCCACTAGTGAAATCCCACATACCTGGTGATGAAATACACGGAAAAATACTTAAGTTTCGGCGCTGGAAAGGCTAGAATTTATGGTGTTCTTGAACTAGGGTTCTTGAGCTTTTTCTCCTCTCTTGCTTCTAATTTTCTAGGTTTTGATTTAATGATTTGACTTAGATATGTTTTAGTTATGTTTCTAAGCTTAAACTGACTAAAATGAGATTATCTAGGGTCAAAACGACGTAACTTAGGGTTTAAACGGAGTGGAAAATGTCAAAAAGACCTCTTGGAAAGTTGCTGTCCGGCCAAACGATGGCCAGGACTGATGGTTCGTCGTCTGACCGACGCCCCATTGTTGGGTCCATCGTCAGGGCCTGTTCGACAATACTTTACTAAAATGGGCATAACTTTTTACTTAGAGGTTTGATTTTAGCAAGGTCGGTCGCTTTGGAAAGATATTTCAATTATATATCTGTGGGTAGGTCATGGGACATCTAATTATTTGTGCTAAGAGATATTATCATTTGAAGTTGACCCAACTGCATTTCCCCTTAACTATCTGCAAATTTTCCACCTACGGTCAGACCTAGGGACAGTGATGGTCATCCGTATCTCTTGTCAGAGAGTGGATGAATGGGGGTCTCAATCGATGGTCACATACTACGGACCATCGTTTGACCTACCGATCGTCGGTCCGTTTGTCGATCTAGACATAGCCAATTTTCCCGGCTGAGTTTTTGAGAGTTTCTGATCCCATCGACAGTTGTGTAGGGTGGACCGTCAATGCCACCATTGGTTGCACCTGCAGATTTTTCTGAAAAAAATGATTTTTGGTCTATTTTGGCTACAGGGTGTTACATAGGTGTAGACAATATTTGGATAATCAATAAACTAACTAAATTCTAAGGACCTAATGGATGAAAGGAACCCACTAGTAAAACTCACATACCTGTTGACGAAATATACGAAGAAATCCTTTGGATTTTGATGTTGAACCTTGAAGAACACTGTTGCTTGTTCTTGGGAGGTTTGGTTGACTTTTTCAACTTCTTTTTGCTCCAATTTGGATGATTTTTTTAGAATGAGGATTTTGGGTAAGTCTGACTAAGTTATTAGAATTAGACTGAGTAAATGACATAGTTTACACATTAAACGACATAGTTTAGGCATTAAATAATGTACCTTTAGGGCCCAACGCATAGGAAAAAGACCTAAATAACCCAAACTCAAAAATCTGGCCAAGGTCATCCACAGAGGGACCTACCGACGGTCGTTTGGACTACCAATTGTCACCTATGGTTGTGGTTCATGGCCTGCCCAACAAGGCTTTACTAAAAACGAGCATAATATTTTACTTTGAAATGGTATTTTAGCAAACTAAATGGTATTGGAAAGAGGAATCAATTACCTTTAGTTTGATAGGTCATGGGACACCTAATGTATTTTGTGCTAGAATATATGATCATTTAAAGTTGACCCAACAATAATTTTCCTCTAATTGGTTGTTGACCCTCACCTACAGTCCGTAGGTTCAACCACGGATAGTACTCGTCGACCATTGGTGGGATCACAGACCATAAAACTCTGGACCCCAACTACGAAACCATCCTACTTTCCGTGGGTCAATCAATAGACTGTGGTTAACGGTCATAGGTGTGATCTTTAAATTCTGAAATTCCCCTAAGTTAGGTACTGAACCACGGGTCCCTACCTACAGTCAGTGGTTGTACCTACGGTCTTTGGGTGGTTTCCATTTATTCTAACAGCAGATTCTGGAAAGCTACATTTTTTTTTCTCGAGCATGAAAACTACTTTTTCCTTTTTTGAATCTAGAGTGTTACAAGGACATACAGAGGTGTCACATCACCTTATATACATATAAATTCATATTATAGATCAGTTCTCTTTAATTGGTAAGTAGTGGCTTTGATGGGTTTTGGGTCAACGAGACCTCGAATCCACATTTCAATGGTTCTAATGATCTGGAACGTAGAATTTTGTTGGGTACCATATTTTATTTGTGTGCTTGGGATTCCAAACAAATCCTAAGGTTCCGTTTGGTGAATATTTTATGCCTTGTGTTGTTGTGTATGTTTCTCGTTTGCTGGATTTTCTCTTTCTTGTGATCATCTTGTTTCCTTTGAGGAAGCATATGCTTTGTTTTATGTGCTTAGTAATCACATGGTTGGAATCACAATTGCACAAGTGTACGACCATTTGTATTGAGACCACGTGTCCTATATCACAATTGTGAGGGTCAAAATTCATAGTTCACTAAATTATAAGTTGGGCACTTAACTTCTTCTTTGCGATTGTGAAGAGTAATGCCTGGGAACAACTATGTTTTTTCAAAATTAGGGGCTCCTTTCCTATTTTTCCATTTTTGAAGCTTGAGAGCTCGGTGTGGGGGATCATAAAGATTTTTCGAGATTAAACATTTAGTTAAGTGATTTTGACCATAATCCTTCATTACCCCATTATTATTATTCCATAACCTTGACATAATTTTTTTTGTTTTTTATTATAAAGGAATATAAAGTTTCTCTCTTGAATTTGAGTTTAAGTATTTGAACTAATTAAGTTGATTTCAACCGATGTCTCATCCTAAGTTCTGCCAAATCATTTTTTCCTCATTTGAATTAAGTCATCTCGTAAGTAATTCCTACATCTTCCATCTTTAGTTCAGTTTCTCAATCTTTGATTTACTTGCGGATTCCCAATTCTATTTTAGTGCAACTATTGCTCCTTGTAAACTATTGATTTAGAAGGGAGCATTTACCTGTAGAAATTATAAGTCGAGGTACTCACAAGTTGAATATATATGTGTATGTGTGTGTGTGTGTGTGTGCGCGCGCGCGCTTACGCGTGCACGTGTGTGTCTTACTTTTATGCCATGTAAAAATTTAATAAATGGCCTTATTCAATAGAAGAATGTAGATAATGAGGTAATAAGTCAACAGAACCTACAACTCAATCCCTTAGTTAATGTGGGACAATTAACATAGTTTGAATAAATATATTGTATTCACGAAAGTGTACTCTCAATTTTGTAGGTCTATTCCAAGATGTATGAAACTAATTATATAGCTCTACTTCAATCTTCATCGTATGTCGTATGATACTGAATTCAAACATATTTTGCATACAGAGGATTCCACTAGTATTTGCAAAGAGACATTGTAAGGACATGTTAAATCATGTGTTTCTTCAAGCTCCCCGTGGAAAAGCATAGGAGGTCGAAGTGGAACATTCTCAAGGACAAATTTGGCTGGCGAAAAGGTGGCAAAAATTCATTGACTACTACAAAATAAGTGTCAAGCTATTTTTCATCTTTACATTCAATGCTCATGATCATTTTGATGTCAGTATATTTGGTATATGTACAATAGAAATTGAATATCTCATAGAAGATATTGAATCATATGATTCTATGGATATTTTGGATAATTCTGTTGAAAATCTTAGCCATGGCCCCTTAGTTGAGAAGAGAATAAGAAAAAGATAAGAAGGGGAAGAAGAGGATGATATTCGAGTAAACTTCAGACTAATGCTAATGTAATTAAGGAAGAAGAGGAGTCAGTTAACCTTCAGACTAATGATAAATTAATTGAGGAAGAAAAGGAAGATATTCCTATTAACATTAAAACTAATGCTAAAGCATTTGAGGAGAAGAGTCTCAATATAAGTAATATCCTTAACTTGTTATTAGCTATTAAGTCAATGCATTTAGAAGTAATACATTGCATTTGAATATCTATTTGAAGAAATAAGTTAAGGCTCAAGGAGCATGAGCAAAAACCCAAAATTGATACCGGTAAGACCAATTAGACTTTTAAAAATAATTAAGAGATCGTTTTTAGTGTAGATAGACTTGTATATCAACTTAAGAACCTTAATATTTCCTAAAAACAACTACAACTCCCATGTTTCAATTTATATCATAATATTTTCAATAGACACATAGTTTTAAAATGAAATGAAGCTTACTATTGAAACATTGATTATAAACATGTCATAACATTACTATATGTGGCGATAAGACTTTTATAATTTGTGTTCTTATATATAGCATAACATTTAGGTAGGAATCATATCGTTGTAGTTGTTATACTTCTATCAAGCTTGTTTCAGATCAGGAGGTCGGAGAAGCTAATCATAGAAGTGAAGAAGTTGGTTCAAAGAATAATCGTCGATATAGCGTGGTGAACTTAGCTGATGACACTCCGTATTTTGAAATTGTTATAAAAAAGACACACACTAATTATATGGTAAGATTTAATAATTTGTACATTCTGCTTTTACATTTGTTAGATTTTTCATTCATTTACATTCAAATTATTTTCCTCAAAATCTAATGATTATGCTTGTTTGTTAAATATGTTTGTTAGACTATCCCAATGTGATTCGCCAAAAGGACAAACATATTCAACATGAAGAATATAAGTTTGATTAATGAAGAAGGAATAAGTTGGGGATTGGAAAAGGAGTACACTAAGTGTAGGGCTATCATAAAAAGAGCATGGATTGAATTTTCAAAAAAAAAACAAGATATCTGCCAGTGACACTTGTCAGTTCAAGTTGATTCAGAGCTGCATTGCTAATTTTTTGAAGGTTCAGAAGATCCCAACACCCCATTCGTTACGATATTATTAGCTACAATTTCTTTGGAGTGTATTCAGGCCATTATAGTTCGTCTACGGAAGATGCTAGTTAGATGTTATATTTATTTGCTTTAAAAAGAAAGACAAATGATCAGTATATGTATTCAGATAGATCTGCAATAATTGTCTTCTTATACCTACAAGTATATGTATTCAGCAAAGTGATCTAGTAAGTATTTTATTCAGTAAACATTATGGAACGTAATTCATACTTGTTCTTTTCTTTTATATATATGTTTATATATTAATTACAAGTGGAACGCTCCTAACTTTAAAGTTGAATTACCATGTTGCCCTTATTTTTATCCCTAAACTTAATTAAATATTAATATATAATTAATTTCATATTAAATAATAATTTCATTTAAATTCATGCTACTAGACACAATTATTAAAAATCTTTGGGATATTAAATTTTTTATCTCATCATTTTTCTATATATATAAATATTTAAATACTAATTAATAATTATATTATATATATTACACTAAATGCTAAAAATTGAATTACCATATTACCTTTAGACTAAATTAGAATATCACTAAGTTAAAATTATATTATATTATATTATATTATATTATATTATATTACATTATATTATATTATATTATATTATATTATATTATATTATATTATATTATATTATATTATACTAAATACTAAATTAAAAATAAGAAGTGTAAAGTCAAACTTTAAAGAATTCATGCAAAATTAATAGAAATTAACTCGTAAGAAGTTGTTAGGAGTTACTCCTTTTTTATTAAAAAACATCTTTATCTAATTCTTTTAAGAACAATTATGTTTAAATGTATTAAATTTGTTAATTAAATAAAAAGTTTTTACTAAAAAATAGATAATTAAAGCATATATCTGTTATTCTTTCTCTATAATTAGTGTGATTAAATGGAATAAAGTTGTTATCCTTTCTCTATAATTAGTTTAATAAATGTATTGAATTATTAGTAAAAACAATCAACATTTACTCTCCCCAATGTCTAAGATAACTTACTTCTGAAAATTAACCTAAACAATTCTTCACCTTGTCATCTTATCCTATAAATCTTTAGCTATATATATGTATCATGGAAAAGTAATTTTTCTTTACCAATTGCCTCCTATTAATGTAAATCATTAGACAATTTTCAGGTACTTTTTTTGTTTTGAATTATTAATATTTATTTTGATCCTAATTAGAATGATATTTTCTATCATGATTTTATCTTTACGGTTTTAGATGACTTTTATTTCAATTGTTTTATAAATATCTGAATTTTGGAACAATTATTATACTCTTATTTTGTCATATTTTCCTCTTTCTTTCTTGTCTTTACTTCTCTTTTTCTATGTAATTTTAATTTTTAATTTTAAATTGATAAGCTAAAATTCTATTCAGGTTATTGTCACATTAACCGTTTGGATATATATATATATATATATATATGTATATATGTATGTATATATATGTATATATATATATATATATGTATATATGTATGTATATATCTGTATATATGTATGTATATATATGTATATATGTATGTATATATATGTATATATGTATGTATATATATGTATCTCTGTATGTCTCCTCATGTCTCTACTTGTATGTCTCTATCTCATCTCTCTCTCTCTCTCTCTCTCTATATCTCTATGTATATATATCACACTCGCTAAAATTGAGAACAAAAAAAGTTAAAAATAAATGTATCAAATTATCTTTTACAGGTGAATTGTCAATTAAGTATTTAATTAAACACTAATTATTTAATTATTGTTATTATAAAGTAAATTAACCTATCTATTAAAATATTTCATTAAAATGCAACAATAGAAAACAAATAGATACTCAATCATTAGTTCATTTAATTCAATGTGGTGAAATTGCTTGGATATTCCACAATTATTTAACCTTTAGAATTGCTTTTTAGTATTTTAGATTTGTAAATTTTTGGTAATAAATATGAACTTTAAACTAATAGTATTTAGGAAATCCAAGTGATGGGTATATCTACGTGGTCAAGACAATCATTTTAACTTTTTCTTGCTCTTTTTTATTTTTAATTATTTTAAAATTGATATGATATGTACCATTCATAAGGAGTGAAGCACTTGGATCATTATTAAGCCGTTTGACATAGATCTCCCAAATAATATTTGGGGAAAAACTTGGAAAATAGTGTTTGTCCATACGCTTTTCCATTATTTGGCAAATATCCCAAATTTCTAAATGCTAGTTTTTTCTAGTATTTGGTCAAATCTCATTATTTGGAATCTTATAAAAATTGAAAGTTTATCCCAAACTTTTATCTTTTACAAAAATACCCTCTATGGTTCTTGCTTACGTTGTATTACATAATTTTTTACATTAATTTCAAAGCAATGATGAAATATTTGGTTAATGTGAAATGATAATATGATTATTGATGAAAATGATGAATAATCGGCTCAAGATAACAAAGTCATGTGTTTTGTCTTCTTCACCATGTATGAAATGATGTTTGTTGCACTCACTCAAAATTATCACATTGCTCTAAGGTCATAGACACTATTTATTTTTGTTGTAACAAAGATCCAATTGACTTGTAATACAAACTTATGGTTAGTTTTGATATTTTTAAAACTTATGGGTACAAATAATATTTTTCTAAAAAGGTGAAATATATTTCCCAAATACTATGGCCAAACGCGAGCTAAGGCTTTTGAATTTTTATTGGATACGGGAGAAGGTATCATCAAGAACTTTAGTCCTTATGTATTTCTTTTACTATATATATTTTTATAATTAAATTCTTCAGCAGGATATGAATTTGATTTGTTCTTATCTATTAATTTTTTTGTATTCTTTATCGATTTATTTAATTTGATGTTCTATGAAATTATGAGTGTTATAAGTCTATTTTTATTAAATCTGAAATTACTACTTTATGACTTTTATATTTCATTTTAAACGCACTTTTATAATATTTTCTTTATTTTATCCTTTCCTTATGGATATTATCTCTTTAATAAGCTACATATTTGTGTACTTATAGATATGAGAGAGTAATGAGAGATTATTAAGGATAAGTTGTCACGCCCGAGACGCGAACACGGGACCTAGGACCGCAAGTGATCTCAAGCTAACTCTGCTGGCATGATCACGAGCATACTAAAAAATATAAAATATTGTGGAAGCTAAATCATACTTAAATTGAGAAGATGGGGAAATACTCATGTGCTAAAACTGAGATATATGAAAACTGATGAGTTTAATACAAAGAAAATATTAACTCAATACTAAGCTTAAACTAACTATGTCTGAAAATAGCCTCTAAACTGGACTAGAAAAATTGGGACAAGCCCAATCTAAATCTAGCAAAAACTAAAACTAACTGACTAAAAGACTAAAATGAAACTCATGACTGTTTCCCTTGGAGAATAAGGACTCACCACGGAATCTGCTAAACTGGAGATCGGAAATTGATCTATGCATGATCTAGATGTTGAGAACCTGACCTAAATCACGAGAAGATGCAAAGCACGTATGCGTCACTACTTGAGGTTACTGAGCATGTAGGACAGAGTAAAGCTTAAATAAAACATAACTGAACAAGTACAAAAATAAGTATAATAATCTGAACATGATATACTGAATTCTGAGTTGACTAAATACAAAGACCAGTTTAGAACATGCTGAAATTGAATATTGAGTATACTGATAAATGGTCAATGCAAGAGAGTTTGACTGAACTCTGGGAGCTACTAATTACCGATAATAAAACCACATTAGCTAAATGTGAGTCCGATGTATACGCCCCATCGAGAGGAACCAATATACCCTGCCAGAAGTATAAAGGCATGCTGGCGTGATCACTAAGCCGATGCCCACATAGAGGACTTACAACCTACTTGGCTAGTAGTTCTAAGAGTAATTGGGTACGCTAAACCCTAGTACAAATTGGTACTATGCTACTCTCATTGATTTATGTAGTTAACTGTTTATGTCTGAATTTCTGTAAATACTGGATAACTAAAAATCAACATGAAACTGAGAATGCAACATTTAATCTGATAATGATGCATTAATAACTGAGGCATGTATAAGTGAATAACTAAAATATATAATCTAGCATTTGTAATTCAAGAAATAAATAAATACATCTCTAGGGAACTGAAATTCATGCAATAATCTTAGTAATAACATGATAATCTGATTTGGGACATCTAACTAATAAATTCATGAAATTCTATCGAAGTTCTAGAAACCCTACGTTTTATCATGATAAGAGAATCAAGAACTGACTGAAAACTAGGGACCCAATGGGTGAAAGGAACCCACTAGTGAAATTCCACATACCGTGTGATGAACTTCACGGAAAAACACTTATATTTTGGGGCTGGAACAGTTGGAACCTTTCTGCGTTCTTAAACTAGCGTTCTTGTCCTTTTTTTTTCTTGCTTCTAATTTTCTAAGTGTTTATTAGTAATTTGACTTAGGTGAATTTTTGTTATGTTTCTAGGCTAAAATAGACTAAAATATGATGATTTAGGGTCAAAATGACGTAACTTAGGGTTTAAAAAAAGTGGGAAAACGCCGAAAGATCCCTGATTTAGTTGTTGTTGGACCAAACGACAACCTGGACTGACGGTCTGTCCGTTGGGTCTGTTCGACAGATCTTTACTAAAATGGGTATTAATTTTTTTCGGAGGTATGATTTTAGCAAGGTAAGTGGCTATGGAAAGCTAATTCAATTATCAATATGTTGATATGTCATGGGACACGTAATTCAGTTTGTGCTAAGAGTTATGACCATCTGAAATTGACCCAACTATATTTTCCCCCTAAATGTCTGTTGTTTCTCACCTACAGACTATAGATCGAACGACGGTCCGTTCTGGTTAATCGTGGTTCGTATAAGAGAATGGTTAAATGGGGTATTTATCAACGGACACAGACTACGGACCATAGCCTAACCTACGAACCGTAGGTCTGTCCGTCGTTCGACTATTAGTTAAATATTTCTGGATTAAGATTTTGGGGGGTTTCTGACTCAATCGACAAATGTGCAGGACGGACCGTGGGTCAGGCTACGGTCTGTTGATTGCACCTACAAATTTTCAGAAAAACTGGTTATTGTTCTTTTTGGATACGGAATGTTACATTAATCTCTCCCTTGGGAACATTTGTCCTAGAATGAAGACTAAACTAGTTGGAATAGAGGGAGAGAGCCGCAAACCCTACTACTGAACACTGAGAACTGACTTTCTGACTAAATTGAGTTTCGAGAACATGCAATTAAGCTGAAAATGCAAGTACAAATTTATGGAACATGATTCTAATACTGAATTCATGCATGAATGACTGGAAATTTGAAGAGGAACTATTACCTCAAGCTGGAGAGGAATCGGAAGGAAAGAGGTGAGGGTTTTTCGCTTACATGGCTACTTCTACTTCCTAAGTAGCTCCCTCTACGGAGTGACTTCTCCACAAAACTTTGACTGAAGCAACTTCTTTTTTACTAAACCTTCTAACCTGACGGTCAAGAATCTCAACTGGTACATCCTCATAAAAAACTATCTTTCACCGCCACACTCTCTAATGGCACTATACAGGTTGGATCACCCACACACTTTTTCAAAAGCGAGATGTGAAAGACTGGATGCACCTGCTGGAAACTCTAACTAATATGCCACCTTGCCAATCCTTTTCAAGATCTTGTAATATCCTACATATCTAGGACTGAGCTTCCCTTTCTTGCCAAATCTCATCACTCCTTTCATAGGTGACACTTTCAAGAAAACCCAGTCATCAACTTGGAATTCTACTTCCCTTCTCCTTACATCTGCATAAGATTTCTGACGAAGTTGGGCTATCTTAAGTTTATATCTAATGAGTTGCACTTTCTCCATAGTATAAAGGACTAAATCTGGCCCTATCAAAGTTGCTTCACCTACTTCAAACCAACCAACAGGAGATCTACATCTACCCCCATACAAAGCCTCATTAGGGGCCATATGAATGCTGGAATAATAGCTATTGTTGTAGGCGAACTAAATAATAGGGAGGTTATCATCCTTACTACCATTTAAATCGATCACACAAGCTCTAAACATATCCTCTAGGGTATAAATAGTACGCTCTTCATCTCAATCCATCTGTGGATGAAATGTTGTACTAAGGTGAACTTGAGTAACAAGACCCTTCTAAAATGAATTTCAGAAATTAGAGGTAAACTGAGATAATAGATAAAGGAACCCCATGCAACCTCACAATTTCAATAATGTAAAGCTTGGCATAATTCACTGCTGAATTTGTACTCTTGACCGCTAAAAAGCGAGAAGACTTAGTCATTCTATCAACTATCACCCAAATTGAGTCATGTTGTTTGCGAGTACGATGTAACCCAGTGATGAAATCCGTATTGATCACATCCCACTTACAAGTAGGAATATAGATCTCTTGAGTCATACCTCCTAGTTTCTGATGTTCTACCTTGACTTGCAGGCAATTGGGGCACTTACTCACAAAATCTTCTATGTCCCTCTTCATGTCATTCCACCAATAGACTACCCGTAGAACGAGGTACATCTTACTTGCACGAGTTATGGACTTCTGCAAGGATATGATTTCTTAACTCACCAACATCAGGAACACACAATCTACCCTGGTAGCGAAATACACCATCTCCCCCTTGGGAGAAAATCTCCACTCTCTGATTGTGGACTGCACCCTTAAGTTCAAGCAAGATTGGATCACTCTCTTGCTTTTCCTTAACCTCCACTACCAAAGAAGATTCTACCACATTCTTAACTGTTACACTACTGTCGGATATGCTCATAAGGCGAACTCCCAAGCGATCAAGCCTGTGAACATCCTTTATTAGATCCTTATTATCTTCATCAACATGGGCTACACTACCTATATATAATCTACTAAGATAATCCGCTACTACATTCTCCTTACTAGGATGATAATGCACACTCATATCATAATTCTTAAGGAACTCAAGCCATCTCCTCTGGCGAAAACTCAACTTTTTCTGGGTGAACACATACTGAAGGCTCTTATGGTCAGTAAACACATCTACATGAACACCATACAAGTAGTGTCTTCAAATCTTGAGTGAAAACACTATTGTTGCAAGCTCGAGGTCATGAGTTGGATAATTCTTCTTATGCACCTTAAGTTGTCTAGAATCATAAGCTATAACCTTATCTCGCTGCATCAACACACAACCTAGGACAACTATGAATGCATCACAATAGATGACATAATCATATGAATCCTCTGGTAGAGTCAAGACACTAGTTGTAGTGAATCTATTTTTCAATTCTGTGAAGCTTTACTCACAATCATATGAACATTGAAACTTGACCATCTTCTGACTTAACCTAGTCAATGGTGAGTCTATGGATGATAATCCTTCCACGAACCTTCTGTAATAACCCGCTAGACTTAAGGAACTTCTGATATTTGTAGAAAAGGTAAGTCTGGGCCATTCTTTCAATGCTTCTATCTTCTGTGAATCCACTAGGATCCCGTCACTAGATATAATGTTACCAAGGAAAGCAACGGATTGCAACCAGAACATACATTTGCTAAACTTAGCGAATAATTGGCAATCCTTGAGCGCCTGTAGAACAATTCTCAAATGACTCGCATGTTGTTCCTTATTCCTAAGATAAATGAGGATATCATCAATGACGACGATAACGAACAAGTCCAAGTATTGTTTGAACACTCTGTTCATCAAATCCATGAAAATTGCAGGAGCACTGGTTAGTCCCAGTGACATAACTACAAATTCATAATGATCATCCCAAGTTCTAAATATTGTTTTCGGAATGTCACTATCTCGGACTCTAAGCTGATGATAACCCGATCTGAGGTCTATCTTTCACAATTGAGTAGCCCCCTGAAGTTGGTTAAATAAGTAATCAATCCTGGGGATGGGATACTTATTCTTGATTGTGACCTTGTTCAACTGTCTATAGTCAATGCACATTCTGAGAGAACCATCTATCTTATTTACGAACAATAATGGCGCACCCCATGGTGAAATAATAGGTATGATGAAGCCCTTATCTAGAAGGTCCTTTAACTGATCTTTTAATTCCTTAAGTTCTACTTGAACCACTCTGTAAGGAGGAATATAAATAGGCTGGGTATTTGAAAGGAGATCAATTCTGAAGTCGATTTCCCTTTCAGGAAGACTCCGGGAAGATCTTCTCCAAATAATTTTGGAAACTCACAGACTACTGGAACTGATTCAAGAGTTGGGGTTTCAGAGCTAGAATCCTTAGCCCAAACTAAATGATAGAGATAACCCTTAGAGATCATATTTTTGTTCTTAAGGTAAGAAATGAATCGACCCATAGGCGCTAAGTTACTACCCTTCCATTCTAAGATTGATTCGTCTGGAAATTGAAAACGAACAATCCTAGTTCTACAATCGACTGAGGCATAAAAGGAATATAGCAAATCCATGCCTAGAATGACATCAAAGTCCACCAGTTCTAACACTACAAGATCTGGTGAGGTGACTTTCTGAGATACTGTGACAGGGTGATTTCTGTATACCCCACTAGCTATAATTGGGTAACCAACTGGAGTAGAGACTGAGAAAGGTTTTGAGAGAGTTTCTGGACTAACACTGAATTGGACTGCCATGTAAGGAGTTACAAAAGAAAGAGTAGCCCCTGGATCTAACAATGCATAAACATCAAGGTCAAAGACTCACAATGTACCAGTAACTACAGCAGGAGAGCCTTCTTGATCCTTGCGAGACTTAAGAGCATACAAACTATTCTAGCGCTTACCGCGCGCCTCTACCAGATGAGTTACCCTACTGAGTTGGGAGACTTGCTAGTGCTCCTGAAGTTTTAGACTGAGCTCTACCATTTTCACCTTCTTTACCCTGTCTGGAAGGACAACCCCTCAACCTATGACCAGACTGACCGCACCCTAAATATCCCTCTTTCCCTGCGATACACTCACTCAAATGGTTCTTACAACACTTAAGGCAAGTGGGGTAAGTCTTGGTGACTGAAAAACTTCCCTGAGACTTAGCCTAGTGCTCTACCCTTGTTGTCATACATGTTCTTGGAGTATGGAACACTAGCTGACAAAGGGAATGGAGGTGAAAACTTTTGCTGACTCTGTGAGTGATTTCCACCACCCGATTTTTGCTGAGAATAATCATAGTTCCCAGTCCTAGCCTTCTTGTTACCCTTAGCCTGTCCCCTAAGCTTATCACCCTCAACCTGATGAGCATGAGTCATAAGCCTAGATATGTTCATATCTCCTAGTAACATAGCATTTTTGCACTTAGTTTTCACCAAATCTGACACTCCATACAAGAATTATTCATCTGAACCCTGGAGTCATCAACCATGTGAGGAGCATACCTAAAGAGTTCGTTAAACTTCATCCCATACTCTTATACCGTCATGTTTCCATGCCTTAAGTTCATGAATTCTTGAACTTTTGCTTCTCTCAACTCTATTGGGAAAAACCTGTTGAGAAAAGTCTCACTAAAGCAATCCCAATTGATAGGAGCTGCATTTGCACCCCTATTCTCCTTCCACGGACTGTACCAAATATGAGCAACATCCTTCAACTTGTATGATGCTAACTCAACCTGATCATTCCTAGTGACTTGCATTACCTCAAAGATCTTCTTGATCTCATCCAGGAAATTCGGAGGATCCTCATTAGCCTGCGATCCTAAAACTCAGGCGGATTCATCCTAACAAAGTCACAGACCCTTGCTGCTCTTGATCCTCCATTTCATTCACATGAGCATGAACCCAATTGTACTGGTTAGTCATACTCTGAGCCAATATCTGTATGGCATTCCTGAACTCTGCATTGGAGACTTCTTGATCTAGGACTAGAGGAGCTGTGTTTGCATTTCTAGATTTCGCATTCCTAGCGTTAGCTCTACGAGGAGGCATGATCTGAAACGTAGAACATCAAGTTAGAATGGAATAATATCATACCTTACACACGATAATAGTAACAAGAAAGTAATGTTTTTCCTAAAACACTTCATAGCCTCCCTCAAATTAGATGTGGTGCACCTCACACCCATGAAAAGGACTCTACTTAGTGCGGCTTTTTCAGACATCCTAAGACTCTTAAACCTAGTGCTCAGATACCAAGTTTGTCACGCCTTGAGACAACCCACGAGACGCAGACACGGGACCTAGGACCACAAGTGATCCTAAGACAACCCTGCTGGCAGAATCATGAGCATACTAAAGAATATAACTGTTGCGGAATCTAAATCATACTTAAAATTAAAAGATAGGGAAATACCCATGTGCTAAAACTAAGATATATGAAAACTCATGAGTTTAATACAAAGAAAATATTAACTCAATATTAAGCTAAAACTAATTGTGTCTGAAAATAGCCTCTAAAATAGACTAGATATACTGAGACAAGCCCCAGTTTACTGTAGAAAAAACTGAAACTAAATGATTAAAAGACTAAAATGAAACTCATGACTGTTGTCCTCGCAGAATGAGGACTCACCACTTAATCTGTTGAACTTGATATCTGAAATAGATCGCGTGATCTGTATACTGAGACCTGAACCTACATCACGAGAAGATGTAGCGCACGTATGCGTTAGTACTTGAGCGTACTGAGCTTGTAGGATAGAGTAAAGCTCAAATAAAAAATAACCTAACAAGAACAAAAGCAAGTATAATAATCTTAACATGATATACTGAATTCTGAGCTAACTAAATATAATGACCAATTTATAACATTATGAAACTGAATAGTGAGTATAATGATAAATGGTCAATACAAGAGAGTCAGGTTGAACTATGGAGCTACTTATAACTTATTATAAAACCACATGAGCTAAATGTGGAGTCCGTTGTATGAGCCCCATCGATAGGACCCAATATACCCTGCCAGAGGTGTAAAGGCATGCTGGCGTGATCGCTAAACCGTTGCCCACAGAGGGAATTTACAACCTACTTGGCTAGAATTTCTGGGACTAATTAGGTACGTTAAACCCTTGGTTTACTCGGTATTATGTACTCCCATAGATTTATGTAGTTAATTGATTTTGTCTGAATTTCCATAAAGCTTGATAACTCAAAACTCAACACGCAAACTGAGAATTTAACATTTAATCTGATAATGATGCATTTATCAACGGAATTTGAAAAAGCCATAACTTGAATGTTAATTCACTATAATACTCAAAATAGAAATATTCAATTAAATATATGTTATATATTTTTATATCGCTATTTATTTATTTATATCATATAAAAACCAAAAACTCTAACAACACAACAATAACTAAGCACAAAACTATGGGGGAGGGAGGAGAAGGTATATTTCAGAGTTGTAATTAAAAGATTTTAAGAGTGACTATGTTTATTTTTACATATCACGATTAGTTAAAAAAGAGAAAAAATATTAAACATTCGAAGATAAATCTAATTGGAAGACATTGAGAGGTATCCCAATAAATTATCTATATATATTCTAAAAACACTCAATTTAGTGTATCTTCTATAATTTATATTGATATTTATTTATTTATTTATATTATATTAAAAGTGAAAAATCCAACAACACAACAATAACTAAGCAATAAACTTTAGCGGAGGGAGGAAAAGGTCTATTTAAGAGTTGTGATTAACAGATATTAAGAGCGACTTTTTTTTTTATTTATCACAATTAATTTAAAATTGAGAATTTTTTTAAAAAATACAGTTTATACAGACTTCCCGAGTCTTCTATGAGTCCCTCTAGCCGTCTGACACAGTGAACATGATAAGGGTATCCACATAGGTTCTACCTAACTGTCAGGCAGGAGCTAGGTGTATATACATAGTTGTGTGGCATATGGTTCTGAAGGTTCTATT
This sequence comes from Solanum habrochaites, assembly GCA_027704765.1. NCBI lineage: Eukaryota > Viridiplantae > Streptophyta > Magnoliopsida > Solanales > Solanaceae > Solanum > Solanum habrochaites. The sequence continues at coordinate 50,652,344 of JAKWJA010002499.1, read as the reverse complement.
GATTTCTATTTCATAACTTGTATGCATGGGCATTTCTTATCACTAGTATATTTTATTGTTGTTTGCACCCATCAAACTTGTTAGGGGTCGGTTGGGTTATGTTTTTCATTGTGTAACTTTCGGGCTTATGGGGGTTCGATTTGGATATCGTTTGTCTATAATTGTGTATCTTATGTTGATTTCATAGTTAGTTCGATAAATGGTTTTAAATTGTCCCTATCTTGGAACTCTTGACTCAGTTGTGGCTAGATTGACCCCGTTTGCATGGTTATATTGAGGAGTGATGTATACCGATGGTTTATCCTAGGTTGATGGCCTAATAGTAGGTTCGTGTCTTAATTTGGTTTTCGGACTATTGCCTCAAGGTATGTTCTCTTTTCTCAATCTCTTGTTTATTGTATTATTATAGTCCTTTGTAGTTGTTCATCTTAAACTATATAATATCTCTTCTTTAGTTGCTTGTGTTCTACCTACCCTATATACCTATCAGTTATATCGTGTTTATATTTGGAGCTTAATTACCTATGCCTACTCAATACCTCTTGTTGGTACTCATACTACATTTTTAATTTCTTCAAATCATAGTATGAGTTTTCACTGTTAATTTAGGCCTCGTGCGGAGCATCATTTTGGGATTCAGACACTAGGGTGAGCCTCTACTATTCAGGTTTGACTATGTCCCTCTGTTTAGCTAGTACAAATATTTATTTTGTATTTTGAGACAGTTCTTTATATAATTGTATTTGTGCAGCCTTGTACTCATAATTTGGTTAGAAACTCGACTACCAATTGATGTCAGGTCTTAGGGTTGTTTTGTAGGTATACTTTGATTTTTTTCCTTCTTTAATTTTGATATTATTCCCCGATCCCTTATGTTTCTTTGACGTAATAACCCATTACTCTTGGTTTCTAGCTATGGGTTTGGCGTAACTAATTGTGGACTGTAGTTGGTGTCATCATGTAACACCTTGGAAATAAAACCAAGAAAATAATTTAGAACTCACTTGAAGAAGTGAGCCATGAAAGGGTTCATGGACCATGACAGATTCCACAGTCCATACACCTGCCCGTGGTCCAAGATTGGACTCTACCAGGCCCAAGCATCAAACCACAAGACCCTTCACGGGACGTGGTCACGACGGGCCATGGTGGTTGGAATCAGTGGTGATTGAACCATTGGAACCTATTAACTTGTTCCTAAATCCTAGGTATAAGTGAAGACAACGAACCCTTTAACGGTCCGTGGACCTTCACCTAGACCGTGGGAGGGTCCGTGGAAGTCAGAAAATATCCCCCTTTGGTATTCATGGCGGCTCTTGAGAGCATCCATGAGGATTAACTAGTAGGCTCCAAACCTCACCCAAGTAAGGACCACAGGGACCTTTACGGTCCATGGTCCTCGACACGAGTCGTGGTAAGGGTTCATAAAACACAGGACTAGTATCTAGATTATGTGTAGACCACGACCAACTTTACGGTTCGTGGTCCATCTCACAGTCCGTAAGGATGGTCATGGTCAACCCGTCTGCAACTTTAAGTCAGGGGTATTTCGATTGTTTCCTTTTTAATTGGACCCCTAAACTGCGTTATTTTAACCCTAAAAACTACATAGTTTTGGTTAGTTTTAGCGTAGAGACATAACTAGAACTTACCTAAGTCATATCATTCATCAAAAACTAAGAAAATTAGAACATAAGACGAGATAGAGGTCGAGCAACCCTAGTTCAAGAACGTAGCAAGGTTCCATCAATTTCAGCCCCAAAATCGAAAGACTTCTCCGTGGAATTTGTCACTAGGTATGTGGATTTTACTAGTGGTTTCCTTTTGCCAATTAGGTCCTTACATTTACAGTCAGATTCTTAATTCCCTATAATCATCTTTGTTACGCTACTCGACATGGACGGCAGCCAATGACTATTGTTAGCATGAGCAAACCCTTGGACTGGATTACTTAACTCAGCGGAAGACTTAATCAATATTAAAGGAAAAACATTTTTATAAATGACTTAAATTAATATCTTAGCCGAAATGAAAATTTAGTGTCAAAATAAAATATTTGAAACAAAAATGATTCAGCTGAACTAACTAACTATTTGTCTATGAAGCCTCTATAAATACTAAGATGAACGTTGGGAAAGACTCCAAAACAATCTAACAAATAAACAAGTTTAAAAAGCATAAAAAGGATCCTCTTGAATGAAATGAGGCTCACCAATGACTTTGAGTGCTCAAACTGGATCAAGGAAGCGCTGGATGTTGATCCTTGTTACCTATGTCTGCATCATAAGACGATGCAGACCAACTGGCATCATTACATTAAATGTACGAGTATGTGAGCTGGAATGCTAAACAACAACTTAAGCTTGATGAGAAGAATATGAACTTATCTTGGCTCTACTCAACTCAAGAATTAATCAACTCAATGTATGTATGTAAAGCAATTTAAAGCACATGTGATATATACATACATAAAAAACTTGTAAACTAGTAAAGTCACTAAATTCATGAAAGAAAAGGTAGTAGAACTCAAATATACTTACATATGAAAGTAATATAGTTCTCTGGGAGATTCTCTAACCGAAAACCACAACTATGAACGTAAGTGATGATAAAACATCTCGCCCACACTGCTAGAACTGTCCTATATTTTGTCGTCACATAGAATATCCTAAACCTAGTAGATTCACTAGCTAAAGTCAAGTGATCATCTAAGAATTTGACCTGTTATTACCCATGATGGCAACATGGTTTACATGGAGACTTAAGTTAATATGAACTCTCATCCCCATATCGGTGCTCAATACTACTCCAAAAATATAATTTAGCTCATGCTTTTAAAATAAACTCCTTCCTCTAGGTTGAGATAATTTGTTCAACCCTTTTAAGATTTAAAAATCCCTCTTGGAATCTATGTTTCTTTTCTCGTTCAAAACTATGTTGGAAAATCATAGTTTCCTTTTAATTTAAATGTAAAAACATTTATAAACTTTCTAGGGAATTACTTAGTTCCCTTATATCTTTTGTGAAATGAACTCAACTCTTTACTCTTTACTCTTTACTCTTTACTTGACTTGAAGTTTAACTCTTAGAGAATGCTTAGTTTCCTTACAAAATTTGAGATTTAAATCCAAATAATTACTCTTTGCTCAACTTGTAGCTTGAGCTTTAAAACAAAGTTAAAATGTTTGTTTAAAACTCTTCAAACTTTAAGAAACTTTACTTTAACTAACTTCATAGATTTAAACTTGACTTCTTAAATTCCTTGACTTCGCTCCTAACTTTCCTTGAATTGAATTATGGATTTAAGGTTCATTATACATGTTTATGGATGATTTCATGATATTTAGATATACCTTAGAGTTTTAGAACCAACTAATAAGTGTGGGTACATCTGTAACACCTCTTAAATGGATTAGGTGAAGCAAGAGCCTACCATGTGTGTCATGAGGTTTTAAGGTTCTATAATAGTCTATAATAGTGTTTTGAGGCAGTTTTTAAAGTTTGGTAATGTTTGGAGGTCAAACGTCCAAGAACATCCAAGACGTTCAAAAGTGTTGCCTTGAGACGTGCTTGTTTGTTTTAGTGTGCCTTTGCATGTTTTACGTGTTTATTTTGGTTGAAATTGATGTGGGAGGTTCCTGACATCTTTACGAGTGTATTTTGGTTGGAAACGTCTGAGCAGGACTTTCCAAAGACAAACCTAAGGGTTCTTTAAGAGGACCCAACCTTTGGGTCAAAACTGCCCAAGGCAATCTCCACAAATGGTGACAAATCGACGGACCGCTGTCCTGTTGAAGCCCCGTCTTTTGAGGGCGTAGCGCATAATTAGTGTGGGAACTTAGACCCCTTTTTATGAGCCTCTAACCTAAACCACGGACCAGCAGGACGGTACGTTGGTGGGTCTACGGGCCATAGGTCCATTCGTCAATTTACACCTGCAGATTTTTTGCATGTGTCTCAGCCAAGCCAAGGTTATTTTGGGTATTTCACCTAGTGTTATAAAAATAGTTTTGGCGGTTACTTAAGGAATTTTTGGGTATTTTAAGTAATTTTGTAAGACTAGAACCCCATGTCAAGTCTTTATTCAAAAATAAAAACCCAAACCCCGAAAAAGAACTCTCTAGAACTCCATAGGAGCTTGAAGAAAGGTGGGAGCTTAGAGAATGATTTCTCCATCAATTCTACTTCAATTTCGTGGATAATCATAAATCAAGGTATGGCATTTCATCCTTGAATTCTCTTTCTTAAATGAGCCAAACTTCAAAGTGTTTTCCAAGACTTCTCAAAATATGAATTGTTCAATTTTGGCATCTAGCCATGGGTTCTTGCATAAAACAATTTGTATCAGTTATTAATGATGAATTGATGTTAATTAAATGATTTTATACCAAAATTAGTATGAACCCATGAAAATCATGAAACCCTTAATTTGGCTATATTGTGGGTGATTTGATTATGTATCTATTATATTGCTTTCTTGTGTAGATTACTTTGGGTAATTGAATTATGTAAGAAGTATGTTTGAATTGGATATAGGTTGTACTAATTTGATGAATTTCATGTTGTATCATCTTGGACCATTGTATAGTTTGATAATTGGGTTGAATGGGTGATTGTGGTTATTGGTAAGAGTTTGTATAGATTGAATTGGCTATGGATTGGAGGTGTTGATGTTGTAATGGTGGTATGTAAACCTAACCTCTTCTATATTGTGTAGTATAGGTGTTTCAATTGAAATGTGTGGTATGGTCATGTTATGGTGGCAGTGCTTTTGTGATATACTTGTAAAGAATGTGGCCTTGACGACAGTACTTTATGAATTATGATGTTATCATGTTATAACTTGTATATGTGATCATTGTGAAGGTTTATGTGACTTCTGTGTATATGTGAAGTCAAAGTATGAGTTCTTCTAGTTGATTATAGGTTTCTATAGTAGACTAAGGTGATGCCTTCATGAGTGTTGATTGATGATGAAGTGTGAATCTTCCTAGTTGACTATATGAGTCTTATGATAAGTTATGTTGATTTTTTATAGGAATAAGTAGGGTGACTTTTAGCATACTTAGTTGACCTATGTGCTACTTGAATGTGATTGTACATGTGATAAGATGAAGTAAGTGTGTCTTGTTGTGGTAGACCTATGTCCCTCTACTTGATACATGAACAATATAAATATGACTCTTGACTTAGTAGGCTAAAACACCTTGGTGATGTATGTGTATATATGATTAAAATATGATCTTGACATAGTTAAGAGGGTAATTAATGTGGAACCTTCAACCTAGATAGAAGGTTATGATATCCTTGAAGTCGAAAGCCGTAATGGTATCCTTCTTGTGTGAGTGATGGACTTACGGGTAGGTTGGATGGAACGGCATGAAATCATCCTAAGGAGAGTCATGAAGCTATCCTAGTAACCATTGTGTGGCAGCCCTAGTGGACCTCCTTTGGTAAGGTGTATTCTGATTTGGTTGTGACTATTATATGGTACCTCTTCTTATGCTCTTGTGATTGAATTACTCTATGGGATCCAATACTATCACCGAGTGAGAAAGATTGGGAAGTGACTCTACTTAAGATGAGACTAGAGTGCAAAGAAATTCTTGATATTCCTTAACCATGTGCTTACATGGGATGTATCGTAGTTATACCCTTGGCAAGTAGAACACCCTCCATCGGAGTAGGGTAGATTCTAGATTCCATGCCTAGTTAGTATGGTGTATATCAGTTATTGCCTAATTTCATCATGTGGGATAAGTTCTACAATGTTTCGATAGTGGAATGTGAAACGGCTTAGACATTGCACGAGTAGGATTTGAAGAGGCTAGTGTGTAGGTTCCCTGGGTCTTCTCCAAGACCATTATATGAAATCCTTAATCATTGAATATATTTTAAATGGTTTAATGAACATAGTGACTTAAGTAAATTGTATGTGAATCAAAATATACTTATCTATAGTAGCTTTAAGGGTTGCTTAGGTAGGCTTTGAGAGTGTGTATGAGTGGTCTCATCATGTATTACTTAGGTAAGTCTTAATGTAATTCTAGGTAGGGAGTTTCATTGATGAAATGGGAATAATCTTATCTTAGGTAGTCTTAAGAATCACTTAGGTGTGTGAAGGAGTTGTATGGGCGGTCGCGTCATAACTTACTCAAGTGAGCCTTAGAATAACCTTTGGTGGGAGGGTCTCATGTTTGTGTACTTTGAAGTGGTATTGATGCTATATTGTGTAATGTGACTTATATATTTTTTATGTTGACTTGTAAGTGACTCTTATACTTGCCTTATGAAGTTTTCTTCAAAAATAGCATGTTTTATACAAATGTTCTTTTAGCATGATTTTATTGCATGTCACCTTACTTAGTAGATTCTAATGTACTAATTCCATATATTTTGTCTTATATCTAATGGAGTAAGTAGAATTTGAATATTAGCATTCATTCAAGAAAAATTGTGGTATGTCCTCAATTGATTCGAGGACATAACTATGTTTAGCTTTCCTTGTTAAAGACATTGTAATAGACTTAGATACTTATATTTGTTAATGTATTGTCTGTGACCCAAGATATTCGTATGTCTAAGATGGTAACTTTGAGACTTAGTCTTTCCTATGATTTTTTATGAGAGATACTTTTGAAGTATTATTCAATTGTGTGAAAAGTTTTAATCACGCACTAATTTTCATACATGTATGCAATGAATGATATCAAAGGACTTGTAAAAGACCTCCGAAATGTCAACTACCCCGTTTCCTGGCTTGAAGGATGCCCTATCTTCTAGGGTGTACTTCGGGGTCGTGACAACATCGCTTGGAACTAGTACAAAAAGATAGGGAAAGAATTAGATCTCCAGGTGACTGTGGCGCTTTGAGGGGCGCAGAGCGCCAGAAGCTAACGGACAGACTCTAGTATGAGACGCTATGACTGGCGCGGCGTGCCAAGGTATGTCAGACAGAGGTTGTCTTGAGGGGCTCTGGTAGGCGTGGTGCCCCATGGTTTTTTAGACGGGACCTCCGACTTTGCTTCTGTGTTTTTCGTCTATAAGATTCCTAAAATTCAATAAATCTCACTTAGGATCACTAATAACCTCAATAACCAATAGATTGGACTAGAAAAACAACTCGATAACATGAATTCCATCAACTAGAACATGCTACAACATAACTATCAAGAACTTAATAATTGTTCATCAAAAACTTCAATATTCATCAATCAATCTATTCAAAACTCGCTGAATAAAACATATTGGTGCAGGGTGAAGGAACCCAACACAGAAACAGTTCACATACCTTATAGGGATCACTCCCGACGAATTTCACTCGAAGATCTTGACGTTCTTGGTGAATTCTTGGCCTTTTCTCCTTCTCCTTCTCCTTCTTCTCTTCTCTTTTCTCCCAAGCCCTAAGTGTATTTGAATTTTCTAAAACTGACTTTAGGCTTAGTTTTACCCCTTATAAACCCTTAAAACAAATTAGGAAATAGTAGGGTAAAATGACCATTTTACCCTTGCTAAAATCCGGATTGGATTTTCCTCAATCCAACAGCCCAACTTTTGATAGGCATAGCTATCAAAAATACAAAAACATGGCAGCGTTGAAAATATATCTTCAAGGGTTCTCCAACCATATAAAGAGGTGACCCTAACTCATCTTAAGCTAGAAGTCATGGTCATTTGAAAATGAATAAAAAACTTACTTATACACGTGGAAAATTTTCCAGATTTCTCCTATTCTTTCCAAAAATAACTATTCTTAGCTTCTTTATTTAATCCTAGATATTTCTGTTTACAAGAAGTTATAAACTTACTAATGAAATAAAGAGATCATTAATATGGATTTCATCATAGGTTTTCCAAGGTCTCGCAAACAACATGATTCTATTTGGGTGGTTGTTGATAGAATGACAAAATCAGCCTAATTTTCTACCCTTAAAGACCACCCAGTCAGACGGTGCACTATACCAAACTGTATCTTCAAGAGGTCATAAGACTTCATGGGATTCCCGCCTCCACTATTTCAAACAGAGGTGCACAATTTATTGCATAGACAATAAGTTGAGGGCTTGCGTGATTGATTTTAAAGGTAATTGGGATGATCAACTATCTCTCATCGGATTCGCTTAAAAAAATAGCTACCACCCTAGCATCCAAATGGCTCTGTGTGAAGCTCATTATGGGAAAAGGTGCAAACCACCTATTGGATGGTTTGAAGTTTGTGAAGCTGGGTTGATTTGAATAGATTTACTTCATCAAGCTATGGAGAAGGTGAAAGTGATTCAAGACAGGTTGAAAACGGTAGAGTCGTCGAAATCCTACACTAATGTTAGGAGAAAGGATCTAGAATTTGAAGTAGATGATTGGGTCTACTTGAAACTTTTGCCCATGAAGGTTGTTATGAGATTTGGTTAGAAGGTAAAACTTAGTCCATGGTATATTGTCCGTTACAAAATATCGAACGATTTGGTAATGTAGCTTATGAGTTGGAGCTACCACACGAGTTGGCAGTAGTTCATATAGTATTTCACATCTCTATGTTGAAGAAGTACATGGGCGATCCTTCATTAATCCTACTAAATAAAGTTATTCGGATCGATTATAATTTATCTTATGAAGATATTCCGGTCCAAATTCTAGATTGTCAAGTTCACAAGTTAAGGACTAAGGAAGTAGCATCAGTAAAAGTTCTTTAGAGTAGTCAGTTTGTTAAGGAAAATGCTTGGGAAGGTGAAGAAGATATGAAGAAGATATACTCACAACTCTTCAAATCTGAAGAAATCCTAGATCAAGGTACTAATTCTCTTTTTAGTACTCTTTAATTTATGATATTGCATGTTATACTTTGCTTTGCTTGTTGGGTGTTTGAGCTGAATGTTAGATGTTACACCGTTAGACTACTAAGAGTAAGCTAATTTGAGGATGAATGTGCCCAAGGGTAACATATTGTAATGCCCTGTAACAAGAAAGAACTAGAAAGAAGTCAAAAATTGGAAAGTCATTTTTGGATAGAAAATAAATATCTCGAAATTTGTTGTGTGTTAAAGTTGAGTTTTGGTCAATTTCAAATGATCATAACTCCTATATCAGAATGATTTAGGTGTGTTTCAATATATTGTAGGAAATATCTTGGAATTATCTTTCCAATGCCACCGAGTTTGCGCGATCCGAGTTCATATGAGTGAGATATGCCCATTGGAAGTTGGGTTGTTCAAATAAGCAAAAGTCCAATCACCATTTTTAAAGGGTGTTTTGGTCTTTTCTGCACCCTATTATTCTATTCATTTAGGGTGATTAATTGGGGTTAAATTAGATGTTAGTCAGTTTAGAAAAGTTGAAGTTCACGCTAGGGCTTGGAAAAAAGAGAAAGGGGAAGAAAGATCAAGATTTTGTTGTCTTCGTAAGGAATTGATTGTGAGTTTCTCCAAGGATTTAATACTACAAGGTATGTGAGACTTTCATAACATTGGGTTTGTTCACCCACATGCCAATTATATTTGATTCAGCGCGAATTCATTCAAAAAATATTGGGATTTGAATGTTCTTGATAGTTGTTCTTGAACTACTTCGTTCTTAAACATGAGTTGAGATTAAGGAATTTCTTGATATTAAAATGATGTTTACAGATAGAACTTTGAGTATATGTCTTGGGTACCAGATTCTAAAGTGAATTGCAGAAAAGGAATTGAAAATAATTGAATCAAGGTCGGAAAAAGTCAAAAAGTTCATCGAGTTTTCCTGGAAAGGGGCTGGAACTGCGCGCCCCTGTAACACACGAGAAGTTGGTGCCTTGTGCTCAGGATGCTCCCAAATCATCGTTTTTCACCATATTTTTGTGATTTAGTCAAATTAAGACATTCTAAAGTGTACTAACACTTTCTATTGATTCTAACTACTCAAAACGTCTTCTAAACACTTATAAATCATACAGAAACATGAATCATAACCTTGAATACACAAATTCAAATTCAAGAAAAGTTAAGAGCCAAGTCTAGGAGGTTTATAAAGTCTTTTCAAGAAGTCTCTCAGGAAAGTTTTAACTTCGTTTTAAGACATAAGTTTCAGGTTAAGCAAAGGGAAGATTTGAGTTCATTTCTCCAAAAGTTATAAGGAAACTAAGTATTCCCAAGAGTTTAAAAATGTTATCACATTTGTTCAAGAAAGGGAAACACAGATTTCCAAGAGAGATTTTAAGATGAAGTTTTGAGTAATTATCTCAAACAAAAAAAGAAGTTTTGATTTAAAACAAATGATCTAAGTACATTTGGGAGTAGTATTGAGCACCGATATAGGGATGTGTGTTCACATTAACTAAGTCTCCATAAACCATGTCGTCATTATGGGTAATAAAGGATCATTTTTTTTAGATGAATCCTTAAGTTTACATCTTAGAATAGACTAGTGGATACACTTAGTTAAGTCAAACTATATGACTGCAAAGTATAGGACAGTTCTAGAAGTGTGGCAAGACGATGTATCACCAATTAGGCTCATAGTGGTGGTTGTCGGTTAGAGAAACTCCCAAATAAACTATATAACATTATTATATGAGTAAACATGAGTTTTTTATTGCATTTTCCTTAGGGAACTAAATTATTTCCACTGTTTTTACAATATTTTTAATAAATTGCATAATGCTTTATTGCTTTATATTGAGTTAAGTCATTCAGAAGTTGAGTATAGCCAAGGTAAGTGTTCCTTTTAGATTTTTTTCAAGCCTATGTTTTGTTTAGCATTCCTACTCTTGGTTTTAGAGGCTACATAGACAGGCAGATGTTAGTTTGTTAGTCTTTTCATTTCATTATCTTATGGGCTAGTTGAATGTATTTTCTATAACATTTTATGTTTTGTTTGAGTTTATCTTGTTAAGTCTTTTACTGAGTAAGTAAGCAAGGTCAAGGGTTCTCTTAGGACCAGCAATGGTTTTCGAGAGTCAATTCCTCCCAAGGTCTAGGCTCAAGGGGTGACAAATGGTGAATTGGAGACTTGACCTTGAAAACCTAGACTTCTTCTTTTTCTTCTTTACAGAGAGAAATATTTTAGTTGATGAACTTGATCGACTTTAGGGAATTTAAGTGAGTGAATTGAATTGGGGGTTAAAAAATTAAGAAGCTAACAAAAAACCCCTTTAGAATAATTGTCGAATCTCATCGATAGTTGGACCCACCGTCCTTAGGTCCAACTACGGACCAACCTGGTCTATGGGGTTCAGAAACTTGATTCTAGACCCTCGAATAATGGGACCATATATGGTCCATATTCTAACCCATGGTTCATACATGGACACAGTAAGTTCCACTTTTGGCGCTCAAAAATTTACTAATTCTGGAACTCACCTACGAGACCTACTTACGAGTCAATTCTAATGAACCGTAAAAGAGTATTAGTACTTAACATTTTTAATTCATCTGAATTTTCCACCTATAGAACATCGGTGGTTCCGTCACAATCCGCACTAGATTTATGAAATGTCACTCCCCGCTACACCCTTGACGTAACACATGTCCTAGAATCATGAGTGGCCCCAAGTTAACCCTGCGTATGGCATATATCAAGAATACTCAGAATGACATAATAGACATATAATAAATGGATCCTAAAATAATGGATAACTGAAAGTGGGGAATACTCAACTAGTCTGGATGTATAAACATACTAAGAGTTTAAATATAACTCAAAGAAAAACCTCTAACAGAGTTGAGTTGCTCAAACATGCCCCCAGCTTACTCTAAGAAAACTGAAAACTGAAAAGAACAAAAAAGACTAAAAAGAAAAGCTTGTTTATTGTCCTCGAAGTATGAGGATTCACCACTAAAGTTGTTGAACTGTGGACCGAGAATCGATCTGAGTGTGATATGGATGTTGAGTACCTCAACATACATCATGAAATGATGTATTGCAAAGTATGTGTTAGTACTTGGAATGTATTGAGCATGTACGATATAGATGCTAAGAGTTTTACCGTGGGAGCTGCTATTAATTGACATAAAACCCTGTGAGCAAAACATGGAGTCGTATGTATACTCTCCATCGAGAGGACTCAATATACCTTGCCAGGAGTATAAAGGCATGACTGGTGTGATCACTAAATATGTTGCCCAATAGAGGGGACTTATACTCCTAGTGAGAACATAGTCTTGGGAGTATGAGGATACGTTGAACCGTAGTCCAACTTGGTGATAAGTCTACTCTCAACTGAATATGTGTATGACACAAATGTAACTAAAATGCTCAACTACTAAATAGCTCAAAATACTGACATGCAATATGAGAATGCAACATTTATGTAATAATATGTGATATTCGAATAATGATTATTTGTTTCACTAACCAAGCAAGTATAATTCATGAACAAAGAGAATTTATACAAATTAGGGTTTCAGTTTCATACAAAGAATTAAGCAACTTTCCAATAAACAAGTTATTTCTATGTAGGGTACTGTAAGAACTTAATAATAGTAAATATCCAAGGTTTTTATAACCCCTAGGTCTAGACATGATATGGAGAATCAAGGAACTAACTGAATTCTAAGAACCCAATGGATAAAAGGAACCCACTAGTGAAATCTTATATACCTGGTGAGGAAATCTAAGGAGAAATCCTTGAACGTTGAAGAACATTGTTGCTAGTTCTTAGGAGGTTTGGTCAATTGTTTCCTCTTCTATTTTCTCCAAGTTTGGATGATTTTTGGAGAATGAGGGTTCTGGGTAAGTGTGACTAAGTTATTAGGATCAGACTCAATAAAATGACATAGTTTAGGCATTAAATGATGTAGTTTAAGAGCCCGATGCATAGAAAAAACACATATATGACCCTAACTTAAAGCTGACCAAGGCCATTCACAGAGGCGCCTATGGACCTTAGTTGGACTACTAACCATCGTCCATGGTTGTGGTTCGTGGTATGCCCAACAAAGGTTTACCAAAATGAGCATAACCTTTTAATCTGATATGAGATTTTAGCAAACTCGATGGCGTTGGAAAGAGGATTCAATTATATTTAATTTGATAGGTCATGGGGAACATAATTTATTTTTTTCTTAAATATATGACCATTTGAAGTTGACCCAACAATAATTTTCCTCTAATTGGTTGTTGACCCTTACCTACAGTATGTAGGTCCAACCACAGAACGTACTCGTCCACCGTAGATGGGATCAGAGACCATCAAACTCTAGAACCCAACGACAGAACCATCCTACGGTATATAAATCAATCAATGAATCATGGTTCACAGATGTAGGTATCATATTTAGATTCTAAACTCCCACAAGTCTGGACTGAACCACGGGACCCCACCTTCAGTCTATGGTTCTACCTACGGTTCGTGGGTGGTTTCCATTAGTTCTGACACTAGATTCTAGAAAGCTTCATTTTCAATTTTCTCGAGTCCGAGGTGTTACATAAAACCTATATGTTTTTCCTTCTTTTTGAATTTGTTTTGTTACAAGGACATAGAGAGGTGTCACATCACCTTATATACATCGAAATATATATTATGAATAAGTTTTTTCAAATTGGTATGTTGTGGCTTTAATGGGTGTTGGGTCAAGAAAACCTCGAATCCATATTTTAATGGTTCTGGTGAGTCTAATATGTCGAATTTAGTTGGGTACTATATCTAATTTATGTGCTTGGGATTCCAAAAAAATCCCGAGGTTCCAATTGGTGAATGTTATGTGTCTTTTATTGTTGCATATATATCTCGTGACTGATGTTCTCTTCCTCGTGATCAGGTTGTTTCCTTCGAGGTTGTATCTCATTGTTTCATATGATTCATATCACATGGTTGGAATGTCCCGGGTAAAAATTTATATTTCACCCCATCATAAAATGGGTGCTTTAACTTATTTTTTTGAAATCGTGAAGAGCAATGCCTAGGCATAATTAAGTTTTTCCAAAATTAGGGTTTCTTTTCTATTTCCCATTTTTGAACCCTGAGGGCTCGGTGTGGGCGATCTGACGGAGGTTTTTTGAGATTAAGCATTCAGGTAAATGATTTTGACCCTAGTCATTCATTACCCCATTATTGTTATTATTCCATAAATTTCTTGTTTTTGATTTTAAAGAAATAGAAAATTTCTCTTGAATTTGAATTTCAAGGGTTTGAACTTTAAAAGTTGATTTCAACAGATGTCTCATCCAAAGTTCATTCAAATCATTTGTTCCTTGGATGAATTATGTCGTCTCGTAAGTACTTCCTACATCTTCCGTCTTTAATTCTGTTTTTCAATCTTTAATTCACTCACGGATTACCAATTCTATTTTAGTGCAATTATTTCTCCTTTTTAACTATTTATTTATATCCAACAATCACAATATACTTTTAAGAAATTATATATGGGTATTAAACGAGAATTTCTCAAAATCTTGTCTGAAGACAAAAGTACATTTACTCGACCAAAAACAAATTTCTTCCAAACCTAATGGTAGACATTTGGAGTCTTAGAGCATCAACATATACCATGATTTCAACATTAGATAAACCAAATATATGAATGTTTTGATAGGAGGAGCATTTACCTGTAGAATTTATTGGTCCGGGTACTTACAAGTTGAATATATAATTAGGTTTGATATCATGTAAGAATTGAATAATCAACCTTATTCAATTGAAGAAGGTAGATAATCAGATAATAAATCCACAAGACCTACAACTCATTCTCTTAGTTAATGTGGGACAATTTAACATAGCTTGAAAAAATATATTGTATACACATGCATGTATACCATTTTGTAGGTTTGTTCCAAGATGTAGAAAATATAATTATGTAGATCTACTTCTGTCTCATCCTATGTCGTATGATACTGAATTCAAATATATTTTGCATAAAGAGGATTCCACCAGTATTTGCAGAGAGCCACTGCAAGGATATGTTAAATCATGTGTTTATTCAAGCTCCCCAAGGAAAAGCATGGGAGGTCGAAGTGGAACATTCTCAAGGACAAATTTGGTTGGCTAAAGGGTGGAAGGAATTTAGTGACTTCTACGCAGTAAGCGTCAAAAAACTTTTGATGTTTACATACAATGCTTGTGATCATTTTGATGTCACCATATTTGGTATGGATACAGTTGAAATTGAATATCCGATACAAGATACTGAATCATATGATTCTATGGATATTTTGGATCATTCTACTGAAAATCTGAGCCAATGCCCCTTAGTTGAGAAGATAATACGAAAATACTAGAAGGGGAAGAAAAGGATGATATTCGACTGAACCTTCAGACTGATGCAAATGTAATTGAGGAAGAAGAGGTATATATTCCAGTTAACCTTCAGACTAATGCTAATATAATTGAGGAAGAAGAGGAAGATATTCCGATTAACCTTCAAACTAATGCTAACGAGCTTGCGGAAGAAGAGTCTCAAGGTAAGTAATATCCTTAACTGGTTATTAGTTATTAGGTGAATGCATTTAGTAGTAACACACTGCATTTAGATATCTATTTCAAGAAATAAGTTAAGGTTGTGAGGATCACGAGCAACAACCCAAAATTGGTAGTGGTAAGACCAAAAGCTTATTAGACTTTTTAAAATAATTAAGAGATTGTTTTTAGTGTAGATAGAGACTTTTATATCAACATAAGATCTTTAATCTTTCCTAAAAACGAGTAGCAACTCCCATGTTTCAGTTTATGTCATAAAAATTTCAATAGACACATAGTTTTAAAATGAAATGAAGCTTACTATTGAAACAAGTGATTACAAATATGTCATAAGATTAATGTATGTTGCCATAAAACTTTTAAAACTTGTGATCATAGATACACCGTAACCTTTCGATAGGAACCATATCATTATAGCTGTTATACTTATATCAAGCCTGTTGCAGATCAGGAGGTCGAAGAAGCTAATCATAGAAGTGAAGAAGTTGGTCAAAAGAATAACAATCGGCATAGCGTGGTGAACTTAGCTGATGACACTCCGTATTTTGAAATTGTTATTAAAAAGACGCACACTACCTATTTGGTAAGGTTTAATAATTTGTACATTTGCTAGATTTTTCTTTCCTTCACAATCAAATCATTTTCCTAAAAATCTAATGATCGTGTTTGTTTGATAAATATGTTTATTAGACTATCCCAATAAGATTCTCCAAGAGGACAAGCATAGTCAACATGAAGAATATGAGGTTGGTTAATGAAGAAGGAATAAGATGGGGAGTGGAAATAGAGTACACTAAGCGTAGGGCTATCATAAAAAGAGGATGGAAAGAATTTCGAAAAGATAACAAGATAGCTACTGGTGAGACTTGTCGCTTCAAGCTGATTCAGGGCCGCATTGCTAATGTTTTGCAGGTTCAGAAGATCCCAACACCCCATTCCTTATGAAATTATTAGCTACAATTTTCTTCGGATTGTATTCTGTCCATTATAGTTCGGCTATGGGAGATGCTAGGCAAATGTTATAATTGTTTTCTTTAAAAAGACAGAGAAACGATCAATATATGTATTCAGATAGTATTATGCTTCAATTGTCTTCTTATCACTGCTAAGTATATGTATTCAACAAAGTATATGTAACCATCTTATTCAGTAAACATTATGGAATGTAATTCTTACTTGTTCTTGTCTTATATATATATATATATATATATATATATATATATATATATATATATATATATATATATATATATATACTACCATTATTATCTTAAAATCACGAACTCCCTAACTTGAATGTTAAATTACTATAATCCCCCAAACATAAAACACTCAATTTAGTATGTATTCTATATATTTTTAAATTGAGTGTCTTAAGTTGGGGGTATTATAAGCGAATTCATGCTTTTAAGGTAGTATTTCTACTATATTATATTAAAAGTTGGCACATTTTCACATTGATAGTTATGACTTCGCCGAAGAGTTCTGACTTTTCCTATGATTTGTGACCATTATGAATGGTTGTGATTTTCTGAAGGGTTATGACCTATGAGATAAGGCATAATAAATAATTTTTTTTACTATCATCTATTTGCTATAAGTAGAGATGGTTTTCCACATTTTCAAACAATGAATTTTCTAAGTGTTTATTCTTCATAAAATAAGGAAGATTTTGAGAAATATTCCAGTGACAAAAATTTTGAGGGTCAATTTGTGGTAGAAAAAAAAAGAACAAAGAATAGATAGAGTAGAGCAGAGGTAGTATGTGAAAAAGAAATTTTTTGAGTGTTTTATTACGTTGTCTGCACTACATCAAAAATGATCATTAGCGGCAATTATTTTTTAATTGCTGTTAAATAGGTATTTTTAGCGACAATTAGCACTGTTTGTATATGTTCTTAAAGCCTTTAACGGCATTGGTTTTAATGGTACTTACATAATGTTGATAAAGAATTTAGCTTTATTTATTTATTTCAATATTTAATGCTGCTAAAAATTATTTTTGTTTTAGTGTTGCAGCAGTCTTTTTATAAAACAAATACATTGCAGAAAAACTGGAGCTAAAAATTAGAAACTACTATACTAAGATTATCTACTAAAAACTTGACAACAACCAACAGTTA
This sequence comes from Solanum habrochaites, assembly GCA_027704765.1. NCBI lineage: Eukaryota > Viridiplantae > Streptophyta > Magnoliopsida > Solanales > Solanaceae > Solanum > Solanum habrochaites. Next base: position 50,634,836 of record JAKWJA010002499.1, on the reverse strand, counting down.
AATTTCTTCCTAAAGACTAGGACAGACATAACAATAGATATTTTATTCCTAACATAACTTATTAAAACTAACACCCTCCCTTAAACTGAAAGCTTTCGAGCTTCAGTTTAACTGCATGAGCTTCTTGAGCTCGTCCATAGTTTCGTTACACATCAACCTCCTCGTATTTTAGGTTTAGTAAAAATTAATGTTAATTGATATACACCAACTCTATCGTTCCTTCATTATTGAGATCTCACAAGAAATAGTACTTCACATCAATGTCTTTCTTCTTCCATGTAACACGGGACCTTTTGATAGCTTAATGGAAGAGTTATTGTCAAAGAAAATTCTAGTTGTTTTTTCTTGTTTGAGTTGTAGTTCTTCAAGAATATAACTCTTAATTAGTTCTTCAACCTTTGACACCTATATTTTTCTTAATTAGTTTTTCATATTTCTTGTTTGATGGTCAATGCACTAGTCGATGATATTTTATTTAATGAACAAAATATAAATTGGTAAAACTAATAATTTTAATTTCAATAGTTTATATATGATAATTCAACTTTATAATAATTGTATGGGACAGACGTGCAACGCACATTTCTTGGAACTAGTGTGTGTGTGTGTGTATATATATATATACACATATACATATATACATATACATATACATATTATTACTACTACTACTTAAAATCAAGAACTCCCTAACTTGAATGTTAAATTACTATGATCCGCCAACTTAAAATAATAAATTTAGTATGTCTTATAAATATTTTTGAATTGGGTGTTTTAAATTGGGGGTATTATAAATTAGTTCATACTTTTAAGATAGTATTTCTACTATATTATATTTAATGTTGGAAGCTTTTCACATTGACGATTATAACTTCTCTGAAGAGTTATGACTTTTCCGGTGATTTGTGAGATTTATGAATTGTTGTGATTTTCTAAAGGGTTTGACTTATCAGGTAATTAAGGCATGATAAATAGTATGGCTATAAATATAGGGGGGTTTCCACATATTTATACAATGAATTTTCTAAGTTTTCTATTATTCATAAAACATTGAAGATTTTGAGAAATGTTGAATGATGCAGTGACAAGATTTTGTTGGGTCAATTATATAGATCAACAAAAACATATGCAGTAATGAGAATAGAATAACTCAACTACACATGAAATATTCTAGATAATACATATCTATTCATTTTCATTGCCTTAAACAAACTTTTGCAGCATCTTCAATCTGATGAGAAGTTCAACGATTTTAGATTGCCAACTACAAAAACTTATTTGAATAGTCCAAACTAAATTTAACAAGTACTTCTCGATTTCAAATTTATTTGGTTGTACTTGTATTTTTTGTTCAATTTAAAATAGAATGATTTTTTATGGGTTGGGGGAGGAGGGGGGAGGATATTCTATACTTCTAACTTTCATGTGACATGTTTAAGACAACAAATGTACATTCTACATATCCTTAATTTAATACCATAAAATTAAAAGTTTTTTTTATTTTTAAAATTGTCATATCAAATTAAAATTGAACAAGACTATATATACTACCTAAAAAGCATGAAAACCGTAGCTTTAATGTTAAATTGTTGGGATAAGGCACAAGTATCTCCCTAGACAATGAGAGAAATCCCAGAGAAAAGCTTAACCAAACTAAGGTTCTATTACCTCCCTCCCAAACCATTCTTTTATAATTTTTTAGACCTTATTTAGCTTGCGTGACATCCAAACCTCTCTCATTCATCTCAACTACGTGGATTCATAGAGTGTGCACGTAAGCCAAAAAAATTGTGACTTTTCTCAAAGGGTTCTGACTTTTTCAATGAAATATGATTTTGATGAGTTGTGACATTTTTGAAGGATTGTGACTTTTCTAAATGTTTGTGATTCTTTTATAATGCATAATATGCACCTTTTTATACTACTCATTGTTGGCTATACATAGAAGGGTTTACTTTAAACTACATTTTAAAAAGTTTTTTGTTGTCCTTCTTATTAAAATACTCAATTTAGTATATATTTTGTATGATATATGATATTAATTTATATTATATTATAGGAAAAATGGGTTCGAAATATATTCGAAATTTAATCGAAATTGTTGTCACAATATCAAACTTTTGATAGGACCTATTACCCCCTATGCTATTTAATTGTGTGTTTTAAATTATATAGGTGTCCACGTAAAAATCATAAATATTTCATTATTATAGTAGTAACTTGTACGTATAGTCACTTATATATCTCTAAAATACATTGTTAAAAAATGCAAAATGAAAATAGGTTTTTCCCAAAATTTTGGACTGTTACAGCAGTTTCAGTCAAAGTTCAGATATATTTGAGAAATTTTTCCCTTTATTATATTATGTAAAAAGAATACACCCTTTATCATTGAATGGTTTTGACTTTTCCAAAAAGTTGTAATTTTTTTCGATGAGTTGTGATCTTTTCGAAGGATTGTGACTTTTTTAAAGGGTAATAATTTCTATAATAAGGTAAAACACACATGTTCATACTATCCTTTGTAGACTCTGAATGGAGGGATTTCCTCACATTTCTAAATTATGATTTTTTTAAGTTTTTCTATTCTTATTTTCTTAAAAAATAGAAGTTAACTAATTTTTAAGTTCATCAGAATTTGAAAAATCCATAACTTCAATGTTAATTCACTATAATACTCAAAATAGAAATATTCAATTAAATATATCTTATATATTTTTACATCTCTATTTATTTATTTATATCATATTAAAAGCAAAAACTCTAACAACACAACAATAACTAAGCACAAAACTATGGGGGAGGGAGGAGAATGTCTATTTCAGAGTTGTAATTAAAAGATTTTAAGAGTGACTATGTTTATTTTTACATATCACGATTAGTTCAAAAAGAGAACAAATATTAAACATTTGAAGATAAATCTAATTGGAAGACATCGAGAGGTGTCACAATAAATTATCATAGATAGATAATTTATTGTGACACCTCTCGATGTCTTCCAATTAGATTTATCTTCAAATGTTTAATATTTGTTCTCTTTTTGAACTAATCGTGATATGTAAAAATAAACATAGTCACTCTTAAAATTTATAATTTATATTGATATTTACTTATTTATTTATATTATATTATATTATATTAAAAGTGAAAACTCAAACAACACAACAATAACTAAGCAATAAACTTTAGCGGAGGGAGGAAAAGGTCTATTTAAGAGTTGTGATTAACAGATATTAAGAGAAACTTTTTTTTATTTTTATGCATCACAATTAATCTAAAATTGAGAAAAAAATTTTAAAAAATACAGTGTATACAGACTTCCCGAGTCTTCTATGAGTCCCTCTAGCCGTCTGACACAGTGAACATGATAAGGGTATCCACATAGGTTCTACCTAACTGTCAGGCAGGAGCTAGGTGTATATACATAGTTGTGTGGCATCTGGTTCTGAAGGTTTTATTTGTTTCTATTGCATAACTTGTATGCATGGGCATTTCTTATCACTAGTATATTTGATTGTTGTTTGCACCCACCAAACTTGTTGGGGGTCGGTTGGGTTATGTTTTTCATTGTGTAACTTTCGGGCTTATGGGGGTCCGATTTGGATATCATTTGTCTATAATTGTGTATCTTATGTTGATTTCATAGTTAGTTCGATAAATGGTTTAAAGTTGTCCCTATCTTGGAACTCTTGACTCAGTTGTGGCTAGATTGACCCCGTTTGCATGGTTATACTGAGGAGTGGTGTATACCGATGGTTTATCCTAGGTTGATGGCCCAATAGTAGGTTCATGTGTTGATTTCGTTGTCAGACTATTGCCTTCAGGTATGTTCTCTTTTCTCAATCTCTTGTTTATTGTATTATTATAGTCCTTTGTAGTTGTTCATCTTAAACTATATAATATCTCTTCTTTAGTTGCTTGTGTTCTACTTACCCTATATACCTATCATTTATATGTAACAACCCGTGTAGTCGGTTTGGGCACTAGAAATTTTTATGTTAGAAAATACTTTTTGATAGATTTAAGTGGGTGTTTTGGACTATTCATAATTATAATTATGAAATTAGTGGGGTAGTTTTACTAATTTATTTACTTAATGGTTAAGAAATAATATTATAATTAATAATGGGTCACTTTCACCAATCTTATAATTAGTGATATAATATTTAGGAGGAAATATTTTGTAGAAGGGAAATAAGGGTTTAGCCAAGAGAAACCATATCTGCAGCAGTCACGAAGTGGTTGTTCCATCAGGTAATCAAATTTAGAGTTGGATTTTGAATGTTTTAGCATGATTGTGTTAATTATTTTATTGACTGATTAGACCGAACCTCAATGAAGGACTGCCTACGTATCCTCTTAGGAATCAGGTCGAACGTAGTTCAATAAAAAAATATTTTCTTTTTTTTAATTTATTTTTAGAAATACAATGAAAAAATTGGAAAATGAAGTAGTTCATGTTTGATAATGCTTTGACTTTAGTTTGTACCAACAATTAGTATTATGCATATGAACCACATTCAACTACTTTCAAATTAATTTGAGGTCAACTTTGAGTAATTTATATAATTTCAAATTGTATCTCAAATATGCTTAAGTAATTACACGATCAATTAATCTTGTTAAAATAAATGGATACAATTATTCGTATCATCATGTTTCAAATGCACTCGCAACATATGAAAGTCCTACTTCACACAATATAATAATTTAGATCGTAGGACATTTTTGAAAGTCACTCACACTCCGAAAGATATTCAATGCATGAGATTGAGATACCATATGCTTGGCCCTCATGTAAGCATCCACTAATATGAGAACATGAAAAAATGAGATCAAATAGGACTTGTCATTGGCTTGTAATGTAGTCTTAGGGAAAGGTAGGATATTCATTCGGGATAAAGTGACTATTTCCTCCTTAGAATTTGCACAATGCTTTCAATATTATTTTTGTATAGCAAGAAATATTTTTGATTCCGTTTTCCTGAACATTCATAAATTTTAAAATAAAAAAATCACAACATGCATCACATATTGATACTATTCAAAAAAAAACTTCATATTATTATTATAAACATCAAATTTTCATACAACATTCCATTTAATTAATTCAAGAATTTAGAGTTACCTCGATGCGAAAATAGATACCACAAAAACAACTGCTACGATCTACTGATTTCCAAAGTTAATAATTGTTAATTAACTTTAAAGAGCCGCAAGACCGAAACCGCGAACAAAACCTCAGATTACAAGATAAAACTCACTTTTTCACTCTTTTTGTTTGCTCTGTATTTCTCTCTGTATTTCTCTATGTTCCTCTCTCTCTCTTGTTACATCTCTCTGTATATTTTTTCTTTTCAACTGAACGTGTTTTTTTATAATATTTTTGGCTGAGAGTAAGGTGCTAATTAAAAGGAACGTAATAGAGTGGGATTAGGATTTAATTTAAAATATTGTTGAGGGAATTATGGTTGAGAAATAATTATCCTACTAAATAACAATAATAGGGAAAATAGTTTTTGGGAGTTTGAGGTTAATTAAGATAAGGGGAAGATAATTTGAATATTTAGGACTCTTCTTTTTCTTTTCTTTTTTCTACCATTATTTTTAAACTAATTAAAAGTTGAAGATTTAAAACAAATATCATAAATTCATAATTTTTTATTATTAAAGTAAGTTACACAATTTATTTATTTTAAATATAACCTCTTTTAAAATTGGTGTTAAATCTTTATATTTTGGTAAAAAAATTAGGTGTTCACAGTATGTCCCTCTTTGCTTGAAAACATGAAGAGTTTTCATGCAAAGACGTGAACAATGTGACTAATTTTTTACTGAAATATTTATGGCAAAATGTGAAAAATTTATAATAGAGAAGAGGTTTGACTGTGTCCTAACTTTTTTTAAAAACTACCTATCCTAAGTTGATGATAAGGAGTCAGGCGTAGTTCCAATGAGTTAGGTAGTCGAGTGAGGTTTTGTCGAGATTCTGGTTCGTAGCTTCAGCTATTACATAAAAAAAACAAAATGCAGAAGGAAAGATATGAAATCCTATCTACTCCGATAGTGCTAAGTCTTCATTTTGGATTCTCAGATATTGCTTCACCCTCTTTGGTAGGTTCATCGATTCCCGCCCTTTGCTCTGGACATCTGAGTTTAAGACTTGAAACTTCATGACTTGACTTCAGCTACTGACGTTCTTCCGCATGATATTCTTGAAAACTTATTTTCTTGAAAGGATGAATTCTTTTATTTTTGAACTGCAAATTTGTGTACTATGTAGAAACCTGCACACAAAACAAAATTTTCTGCCTAGTTTGCACTAGGAAATTTTGTGAGTTATTTATTAAAGCTATAAAAGTCTATACTAATAATAAAAACAATGTTTTTGTAGCCTATTACAAAATGTAACAAAAAAATACGGCAAAAGGGAGTTTTGTACCCAAATTGCAATCAGGGGTTATTGTGCCCTGTGAAGACATGAAAAATAAAATAGGGGTTCCAGGGGTTATTGTGCCCTCTGAAGACATGAAAAATAAAATAGGGGTTATTATGCCCTATATGCAACCAGGGGTTATTGTGCCCTATGAAGAAAACTGATAGGAGTTATTGTGTCATATATGCAATCAAGGGGTTATTATGCCCTTTGAAGACATGAAAAATAAAATATGGGTTACTGTGCCCTGTGAAGAAAACTGATAGGGTTTATTGTGCCTTATATTCAATCAAGGGGTTATTATGCCCTCTGAAGACATGAAAAATAAAATAGAGGTTACTGTGCCCTATATGCAACCAGGGGTTATTGTGCCTTGTGAAGACATGAAAAAAAAATGATTGGGGTTATTGTGCCTTATATGCAATCTAGGGGTTATTGTGCCCTGTGAAGACATGAAAAAAATGATAGGGGTTATTGTGCTCTATGTGCAATCCAGGGGTTATTGTGCCCTGTGAAGACAAGAAAAATAGGATAGGGGTTATTGTGCCCTATATGCAATTCAGGGGTTATTGTACCCTGTGAAGACATGAAAAATAGAATAGGGGTTATTGTGCCCTATATGCAACCAGGGGTTATTGTACCCTGTGAAGACATAAAAAAATAATAGGGGTTATTGTGCCCTATATGCAATCTAGGAGTTATTGTGACCTCTGAAGACATGAAAAATAAAATAGAGGTTATTGTGCCCTATATGCAACCAGGGGTTATTGTGCCCTGTGAAGACATAAAAAATGATAGGGGTTATTGTGCCCTATATGCAATCCAAGGGTTACTGTGCCCTATGAAGACATGAAAAATAGAATAGGGGTTATTGTGCCCTATATGCAACCAGGGGTTATTGTGCCCTGTGAAGACATGAAAAAAAATGATAGGAGTTATTGTGCCCTACATGCAATCCAGAGGTTATTGTGCCCTATGAAGACATGAAAAATAGGATAGGGGTTATTATGCCCTATATGCAACCAAGGGTTATTGTGCCCTGTGAAGACATGAAAAATAGGATAGGGGTTATTGTGCCCAATATGCAATCAAGGGGTTATTGTGACCTCAGAAGACATGAAAAATAAAATAGGGGTTATTGTGCCCTATATGCAACCAAGGGTCATTGTGCACTGTGAAAACATAAAAAAACGATAGGAGTTATTGTGCCCTATATGCAACCAAGGGGTTATTGTGCCCTGTGAAGACAAGAAAAATAGGATAGGGGTTATTGTGCTCTATATGCAACCAGATCTTATTGTGCCCTGTGAAGACATAAAAAATGATAGGGGTTATTCTGCCCTATATGCAATCCAGTGGTTATTGTGCCCTGTGAAGACATGAAAAACACGATAGGGGTTATTGTGCCCTATATGCAACCAGAGGTTATTGTGCCCATGCCAAGACGGAATGTTATCATTTTATAAATGGTGTCAATCGTGATTTCTTACCAAGTAGACATTCTTATCTTTTTACTGTCGTCTTATGGTTCTCGTGAGAGTTTTCACTCATAAGACCCTCTTATTATTTTTTTATTTTTATTTTTATTTTTGTAACATACCATAGGCTACAATGTCATGTTTCAACCCTTCGAGATTTGAAATAGCATGATCATTATTTTATTGAGTGATTAGACCGAACCTCAATGAAGGGCTGCCTACGTATCCTCTTAGGAATCAGGTCGAACGTAGTTCAATAAAAAAATATTTTCTTTTTTTTGATTTATTTTTAGAAATACAATGAAAAAATTGGAAAATGAAGTAGTTCATGTTTGATAATGCTTTGACTTTAGTTGGTACCAACAATTAGTATTATGCATATGAACCACATTCAACTACTTTCAAATTAATTTGAGGTCAACTTTGAGTAATTTATATAATTTCAAATTGTATCTCAAATATGCTTAAGTAATTACACGATCAATTAATCTTGTTAAAATAAACGGATAGAATTATTCGTATCATCATGTTTCAAATGCACTCGCAACATATGAAAGTCCTACTTCACACAATATAATAATTTAGATCGTAGGACATTTTTGAAAGTCACTCACACTCCGAAAGATATTCAATGCATGAGATTGAGATACCATATGCTTGGCCCTCATGTAAGCATCCACTAATATGAGAACATGAAAAAATGAGATCAAATAGGACTTGTCATTGGCTTGTAATGTAGTCTTAGGGAAAGGTAGGATATCATTCGGGATAAAGTGACTATTTCCTCCTTAGAATTTGCACAATGCTTTCAATATTATTTTTTAGCAAGAAACATTTTTTGATTCCGTTTTCCTGAACATTCATAAATTCTAAAAAAAATTAAAAAAATCACAACATGCATCACATATTGTTACTATTCAAAAAAAAACTTCATATTATTATTATAAACATCAAATTTTCATACAACATTCCATTTAATTAATTCAAGAATTAGAGTTACCTCGATGCGAAAATAGATACCACAAAAACAACTGCTACGATCTACTGATTTCCAAACTTAATAATTGTTAATTAACTTTAAAGAGCCGCAAGACCGAAACCGCGAACAAAACCTCAGATTACAAGATAAAACTCACTTTTTCACTCTTTTTGTTTGCTCTGTATTTCTCTCTGTATTTCTCTTTGTATATCTTTCTCTGTCTTTTTACATCTCTCTGTATATTTTTTCTACTCAACTGAACGTGTTTTTTTTATAATATTTTTGGCTGAGAGTAAGGTGCTAATTAAAAGGAACGTAATAGAATGGGATTAGGATTTCATTTAAAATATTGTTGAGGGAATTATGGTTGAGAACTTAAATAATTATCCTACTAAATAAAAATAATAGGAAAAATAATTTTTGGGAGTTTAAGGTTAATTAAGATAAGGGGAAAGTATTTGAATATTTAGGACTCTTTTTTTTTTCTACCATTATTTTTTAAACTAATTAAAAGTTGAAGATTTAAAACAAATATCATAAATTCATAATTTTTTATTATTAAAGTAAGTTACACAATTTATTTATTTTAAATATAACCTCTTTTAAAATTGGTGTTAAATCTTTATATTTTGGTAAAAAAATTAGGTGTTCACAGTATGTCCCTCTTTGCTTGAAAACATGAAGAGTTTTCATGCAAAGACGTGAACAACATGACTAATTTTTTACTGAAATATTTATGGCAAAATGTGAAAAATTTATAATAGAGAAGAGGTTTGAGTGTGTCCTAACTTTTTTTTAAAAACTACCTATCCTAAGTTGATGATAAGGAGTCAGGCGTAGTTCCAATGAGTTAGGTAGTCGAGTGAGATTTTGTCGAGATTCCGGTTCGTAGCTTCAGCTATTACATAAAAAAAACAAAATGCAGAAGGAAAGATATGAAATCCTATCTACTCCGATAATTCTAAGTCTTCATTTTGGTTTCTCAGATATTGCTTCACCCTCTTTGGTAGGTTCATCGATTCCCGCCCTTTGCTCTAGACATCTGAGTTTAAGACTTGAAACTTCATGACTTGACTTTAGCTACTTAGGTTCTTCCGCATTATATTCTTGAAAACTTTTTTTCTTGAAAGGATGAATTCTTTTATTTTTGAACTACAAATTTGTGTACTATGTAGAAACCTGCACAGAAAACAAAATTTTCTGCCTATTTGCACTAGGAAATTTTGTGAGTTATTTATTAAAGCTATAAAAGTCTATGTATCCTCTTAGGAAAATAGGTATTTTTAGCGACAATTAAATAGGTATTTTTAGCGACAATTAGCACTGTTTGTATATGTTCTTAAAGCCTTTAACGGCATTGGTTTTAATGGTACTTACATAATGTTGATAAAGAATTTAGCTTTATTTATTTATTTCAATATTTAATGCTGCTAAAAATTATTTTTGTTTTAGTGTTGCAGCAGTCTTTTTATAAAACAAATACATTGCAGAAAAACTGGAGCTAAAAATTAGAAACTACTATACTAAGATTATCTACTAAAAACTTGACAACAACCAATAGTTAAATTTCTTCCTAAAGACTAGGACAGACATAACGATAGATATTTTATTCCTAACATAACTTATTAAAACTAACACCCTCCCTTAAACTGAAAGCTTTCGAGCTTCAATTTAACTTCATGAGCTTCTCGATCTCGCCCATAGTATCGTTACACATCAACCTCCTCGTATTTTAGGTTTAGTAAAAATTCATGTCAATTGATCTACACCAACTCTATTGTTCCTTCATTATTGTGATCTCACAAGAAATAGTACTTCACTTCAATGTCTTTCTTCTTCCATGTAACACGGGACCTTTTGATAGCTTAATGGAAGAGTTATTGTCACAGAAAATTCTAGTTGTTTTTTCTTGTTGAATTGTAGTTCTTCAAGAATCCTCTTCGACCAAACAGCTTGACAAGCACAAGTTGTAGCACTAACAAATTTTGCTTCAGCACTAAATAAAGTGAAAACTTTTATATTTCTGGAACACCATGAAACAACCGTTGTGCCTAGTAAATAAACATAGCCTGAAGGATTCTTTCAATCGTCTTGATCTCATCTGTAGTCGCTGTCAGAAAAACCAATCAAATTAGATTTTTCACCCATTTTATAGAACAAACCAAAATCCTTAGTTCCTTGTAAGTAGTGAAGGATCCTATTGGCAGCTAGCAAGTGAATTTTTGTCGGACACTTCATATACCTGCTTATAAGACTTACAGCATACATAATGTCAGATCCTGGTAGCAGTAAGCTACATTAAACTACCTACAATTTGCTTGTAGAGCGTTTTGTCTACCATATCTCCGCTTCCAACTTTTTTTAGCTTCAAACCAAACTCAACCGGAGTATCAATGGGATTGCAATTCTTCATATTTAATCAATCCAAAATTTCCCACATATTTCTTTTGGGTAACAAGTATCCTATCAACAGATTGCACTATTTTTAAACCACAAAAATAATGCATCTTACCAAGATCAGACTTCTTCGATTCATCCATCATAGATCTCTTCAAATTAGAAAACATGACATTATCATTCCCTGTAAATATAAGATCATCAACATATAAACACACTACGATCATTTTTGCAGATTCTCCAATTCTAACAAAGAGAGAGTGTTCATATGGACATTTCTGAAAACCAAATATTAGAAAGTAAGACTCAATGCGACTATACCAAGCTAGTGGAGATTACATTAGTCCGTGAAGACCCTTTTAACTTGTATACCTTATGTTCATCTCCAATTTTTATCTAATCGGAAGGTTGCTCCATAAATACCTCTTCCTCCAAGTATCAATTTAGGAATGCTAATTTGACACCCAATTTAAATATAGGCTACAAATTTTGTGTCGTCGGGACAATTATCATTCTGATTGTGTCATGCCTTGCACTAGATAAAAGACTTCTAGGTAGTCTACACCATGCTCCTGCTTTTATCCGTTAGCCACCAATCGCGCCTAATACTTGTCTATTTGACCATTTTCTTTGAGTCTCATCTTATAAACAAACTTGACACCTATGGTTTTGTGCCCCTTCTAAGATCTGATAACTTTCAGGTGCTATATTTTTTATAGCATAACTCTCCCCCGTTTTTCCTCTTTGACAGCATTCTCAAAGGTTGTAGGATTATGATCTGCAAACAATCCAAAGTTGGAAACATATTCATTAACATGAAATATTGTTACCTTATAGTCCATCATCCACGCATGCATTATGTGAGCACGACGAAGAGGTTGATCAGGTGCGTCAATTTCTTCCAAACTGGTGGTGAAATTTCATCAAATCCTTCAGTGGAAATTTAAGAAATTTCGTGCGTTGTAATTTCTTCTTTGATATCATTATTAATTTAGATTGAAGTAGATTTATGTATATTCCAATCCCAATGTGTTCTCCTGATCAAAAACTACATCTCTGCTACTCACAACCTTCTTTTTCAATGGATTGAATGGATGCCTGGCTAACAAGAAAAACACATTTCTCACCTCTATCATCTATTTTCTTTCTTTTTGCTTCTGGAACATGTGGATATGGTTTGGACCCAAAAAATTTGAATCGTTTTATTGTCGGTTTCCTTTAGCTCCAAGCTTCCTCGGGTGTTACATCTCGAAGACCAAAAATGGGACTTATGTTCAAGATGTGAATGCTCCAATTCACTTCTTTTGGCCAAAATTCCTTAAGAACTCTTTCCCGAGCCAGCAAGCTACGAACCATGTTGAGAATGGTTCTATTCTTCCTCTCTACCACACCATTTTGTTACGGTGTATATGTTATTGTAAGTTATTTTTTAATGCATAAGTCTCAAAAAATTTATCAATTTCCTTAGAGCAATATTCTCCTCCCCGATCTGTCTGAAGGTTCTTAATGGTCCTGCCAGTCTCATTCTCCATACGTGCTTTGAAGCTTTTAAATACATTAAAAGCCTCTGGTTTTTCTTGCAGAATGTACACCTAAGTCTTTGTGGAATAATCATCAATAAATGTAATAAAATACCTTTTGCCCCCATTAGAGATTGGTGTTAATGGTCCATAAATATCCAAGTGTACCTGCCCTAATACCTCATTCGCTCTCCATAACTTATTTGTAGGAAATTGAGAACTATGTTGTTTTCCAATGACACTTTTTTCAAAAACATGAGATGAAACAACAATTTTAGGAAGCCATGTCACTTTACTCTTCCTTTGAAGTATCTTCAAGCCACCAAAGTGCAAGTGACCATATCAAAAATGCCACAACCATGAAGGGTTTTTCATTTCCACCACATAGAAGGATTGGACATTTTCAATCTTCAAAGGAAACACTCAATTTCAAATAAGCAATAACTCCTATGAAGGGATCATAAATTTCACATGTATCATCACTTAACGTGATTACGTACCCTTTTTCTAACAGATGACCAGCACTCAATAAATTGATTTTCAATGCAGGAAAATAAAACATAAAACACATTAGATATCATTTAAACACACCCAATTTTTGCTCTAAAATTGATATTACCCTTTCCTATCACATTCATTGCTGAGAGATCACAAAAACTATTTGTCGACCGAAAGTTTTCATTTAGATTAGTAAAAGAAGACCTACTTCCAGTTATATGGTTACTACAACCGGTATCCACATACTAAATAACTTGATTCTCGAGCTTGTTTTTTAGCATGAACTTCCATTGAAAAAGTTTGTCCTTCCTTATTCTCAGTAAAATTTGACTTTTATTCCTTCTCATTAGGCAACCTTGTATGACATTACCAAATTTATGGCAACGACAACATTCTACCAAGTCAAGACACTGAAAAAGGGGAAATCTCGAGTTCTTTAGAGAATTTAGGCTTGGTTCGAGGTAGGTAATGGTTGTATCTTTTTTGCATTTTTCATGCATGGTATCTACTGCTTTACAGTATCACTTGTGCAATACATATTGGGAACACATAAGGGATAAATGTGAAATGACATCATGTTAATAATTTCATGCGATGAACATATTTTTTCTTGTGGTTTCAGGTGTTGTTGTTCATTGAGATTGTGATTGTGCATTATGACTGATGATTGGCTTAGGCACTATGTTAGTCCAGTATTACTAATGGTTGTCTCAGATACCATATGTTTGGTATAAATACTAACATTGATCGGCTTGGGTACCACGTTGATACACTGATGATTTGTTTGTAGGTCCTATGAGAGGATCGAGAATGTGTATTTATGATTCCATAAGAGGAACGGGTATGTGTAATTGCGATCAAATGGGACATCTTCTGGGTATTGGTTGATTTAGGATATTATGACTGTATTATATGCATTTGTTATTGTTGCTTTGTGTGTTGACCTGTGTTTACTATGTTGTAGTTGGTTGCTTACATTCACAGTTTGAAATTGTCCATTTGATCCTACCATTACACTGTGATTGTGCTTTCATAATAGACTTTTTCTTTCCTTATTGTAACGACGTGTTTCTGTCATTATGGAAAAGTCAATTGGGAAGGAATTTGGGCCTAAAAATTTTTGAGTAGAAACTTGGGAATTTCGAGCCTAGGCCATACTTGAATGAATTTTAAGTCAAGTGCGCTCTAGGGAAAATGGTAATGGATGGGGGATTTAATTATGAGTTTGATTATGTGAGTGGATAGCTAAAACTTTAATGAGCCTATACGGATTTACGGAATCAAATTTAGGCTAGTAGAACTACCGAAATTGATCTTGGCATGAAATGGTAGTTTTAGCATGTCCATGTTTGAAGGTGTATTGTCAAATGGGAGATTGGAACTCAAATTCTGAGTTTATGTCTCTGTGCAAGCCGTTGGGGCGGGATTAATACTGCTAGGGAGGGGCCACTATTGCAGGATGGGGTCCATCGTGGCGAGCCAGTAGCGACTTAAACAGGGAAAAGCCCCAAAATTGTTATTTTCTGCAAAACTTCGATCTTAAGAGCTAAGGGAATACCCAAGGCAGTTTCTTATCAGATTTCCACGGCTTCTCAAACTAAAGGTAATCTAATTACTCCCCTTATTTGCATTTCTATTCTAAGAACGTAGAATCCTTGTTAATTATCTTTGTGGAGTGGACTGAAGTTAATGGTGGGGAAAAGTTGTAGTTGAGCATTAGGATCATAGGCTTGGCCTTGGGTTAATATTTTATTATAATTTGGGAAAATTAGGTCTTCTTTATTGATCCTTGCATTAATTACTTGTTTTAGACTAAGAACAAGCTAAAGACTCCAAAAAGGGAAGGTACAAGTCACTTAGGAGTATTCAGACTTGGTTTCGAGGTAGGTGATGGTTCAATTTCCTGTTGTGGGATATATGAATGTTAAATGCTTCATTGTATGCATACATGTATGTGACTAGGGAAACACAAACCAATTCTAATGAAATGATATGTGTGAACAATTACATTCCATGAACCTGTTAGTAGAATGTGTGACTATGTGCACTGTTCGTTATGGTGTGATTATGGTTGTGCTGACTTGATCAGGTGTCACATTCTGACACATATATTGGACTGGGTTTCACGTTTCTTACATATATATTGCACTGGGTATCACATTCTGACACAAATATTGGACCGGGTGTCACGTTCTAACACATGTATATTGCATCGGGTGTCACGTTTGGACACACTAACGATTTGGGTAAAGGTTCCATGAGAGAACCATTGGTAATTGTTACATCTATATTTACTTATCATGGTTATTGGGAAATCGTATGTTGATCCTAAAAGGATGATTAAATTGTGCATTATGTACATATGTGTTTAGTGTGTTATAATGATTTGCTTATATTATGCTTATTAGAGTAGTTGTGTGATCCTACTTTGTGTATTGATATTGCGCTTGCTCTTTCCTAGTTGAGTACAAGGTATCTTCATACGGCTATTGGCAGCCTCAAATAAGAGATCATTGACCAAGACCGCATTCAAGGGTGAGTCAATTCTTTCAAGCTGTCATGGATCCATCATTAGTTTAGTCCATCCGACTCAGACTATATGTTTAGACTTGTTTATGTTTAGTTTTCGGGGTTACAGCCCCTTTTCTTAGAATTTTTGGTTAGCTGAGTTTTGATACAATGACTTTCAGTTTTAGGGATTGAATTTCCTAGAATAGTTGTTTGTTAGACTTTTAGAGTTTATGGTAACTCTTTATTAAATTCATTATTTAAACTTGCTTCTATATCTTTAAATGGTTTAGTTTCTTTGAGTTGCATAGTTGGGTTGTAATAGTGATTCTCCCACCGGAGGGCTAGTGTGGGTGTCAATCACGGCGGTTTGGGTCGTGACACTTATGGAGTACAAACATATTCAGGCAACTGATACAAGACCTCAATTAAGGTACGTGTGACTTCGAATCCAATGGTGAGATACTCTTCAAGGGTTCCTCTACATCTTATTTTCCATCTTTTTGGATATAGACTTTAGATTATTAGTGTATGTTTCCTATCTTTCGATGTTGCATCCAGGTTATTGACTAGTTAGAATTTTAGTTCTACCACTTTAAGTTTCTAGGGGTTAATTTCCACAAATATTTTGACTATTAATTGAGTTTATGGGAACTCGATCCTTTATCAAATTTTAAGTTGCTCTTAGTTGTTTTCTTTCAATTTGGTTTCTAAAACTGTTCTTTATGGGTTAGTAGTTGGTTCTCCCACTAAATGGTTAGTGTGAGTGTCACTCACGAAGTATGAGTCGCGATAACAATTGAGAATATAATAGAATTGGTGAGTTGTCTACTACCCTGGGCCTGTAACATGCATATCAACTATATTTGAATTCATAACAACAAATTGTTTTTAATACAATCTCAATCCTTCCTATCGATATTTCTAATGTTCATAATAACATATTAGATAACAAGTTCTAGTTCAATTTGGTGAACAATTAATCATAAGTCCTTATTTGTGTATTTGGGAGCAACATTAAACATTAGTAGCTAGCTCACCTATATATGTTCTTATAGCCTTAAGAAGAGGTCTTACACATGAAGCACTTGATCTCTTGCAAAACCAAATCTGCAACTTGTGAGAAAGGGTCATTTGTGAAAAATCCATGTTGCATTTCTTCAAACTCAAAATAGTGAACATCCTCGTTTAGCTCTTTCATCTTGCTTGCATAATATTCAACTCTATCTTTGAGAAGTTCATTTCCTCCCACAATTACCAATAATGGATCAATCTTCTTGGGCTGGAGTTTTGGGCTTAATGGACCAAATGGGTTAGCCAATGGGTGATCTGGAGTTGCTCCAATAGGAAGTGATAACCTCCAAAATCTGACCAATAAAGTACATAATAATTAATTAGTCGAGTATCATGCATATTTTCTATCTAATCAATTAGTGATTGGACTAGCTAGAGGTGTTAATGCAATGATTTGTTCCATCGTAACTGAAATATCCAAAAGGCATAAGAGTTTATATTTTTAATTTTTTCAATATGAATTCGAGTCCAAGATAGCAATTACTTTATTTATGAATTTTTGACTAAACTACGTTACTATATAAAGTAATTTATTAAAATAATACATTTTAAAAAAAATTTACAAAACTAATATAAACGTATTTCATAGTGACGTTTTAGGGTGTATTTCATTTTTTTTAAAACTAACAGCGTTAGGTTGTTATATGTAACTGTAAGTAACGTTTTACTTCTAAAACGTTATTTTAAGTAACGTTTTAAACCTAAAACGTTACTGTGAGTAACGCTTTAGGAGCAAAATGTGACTGTGAGTAACATATATCAATCTTACCCCGTCAACTTTTACAAAATGAAATATACCCTAAAACGTTACTATGAAATACGTTTATACTAGTTTTGTAAAATTTTAGAAAAACATATTATTTTGGTGAATTGCTTTGAAAACCTCCTTTATTTATTATAATGTATAGCCCCTCAAACCTTTTGACTAAGATTTGAACCATCCTAATTGTGTCATAGACTCAAATATGATAAAATTGAATTGAAAGTGCATTCTTATAGATTGAGTTTCCGTATAATTTTTTACTAGAATCAACTTCAAACAAGCACCCTCCTAGAATATAAAGAGTTAGGTGTAGGAAAAGTTGTCAAATTAAAGGTCTTCAAGTCTTTTTTTCTCAATAGTACGGAATATTTGTTAATCTAAGTCCGTGGGTGGGTTAACAGACTATGAAAGTTTTCAGGGGCGGTGTACTGGTCCATCAACCAAGCCCTCATAACACAAGAATCTTTCCTTCACAGGCACTTGTACGGCCCGTATAAGCCTCTGTCGAAGACGACCTTCAAGAGCCCAGATCTCCTTTGCTTTCACGGACTCCCTCCTGGACCTTGAAATAATGTACAGTCCATGGAAGGCAGTCGTAAAAGGCTTCCATCAATATTTACGTCAACTATTTTAATTCTCATACTATGTCTCTTTGACCTATTATTCCCTCGTAATTTTCCCCAAATTAGATTTATTCTCTCTCAAGTCTCCTCTCATATATTAACTAGGGTTTCAAGCTTTAAGTATTCATTTCTAGAATAAAGTCAAGGTTTTTCCTCCAGGTATGTGGGAATTTTATCAGTAGGTATCCCTTCACTCATTTAGTCCCAAAAAAACTTAGAATTTCAAAGTTTATGATTCTTAGAATTTTCAATGATCTTCATGAGTTTTTAATACAAATCAATTTTCTTTATGATCAACTCATAATTACATATTTTACCCATGAATTTCCATGATTTCAAGTATTATTTTGTGTTTTCAATGATAATTTCATGAACTATATCATGGAAGTATTTTCATGATTAAAATTATGCTATTCTCATATGCATGTGTCAGATTATCTGATTTTCATGAATTATGATACTTTCAGATTATTTTCAAGCTATCATGATATACGATGTTTTTAGATAAAGTATCTCTCGATATGTTTTCAATAATCATGATTTAGGAGCTACTCGATCAATATGTATCAGTTATTGTATGATTTAATAGTATAGATTATTATTATTTTTCAGCTTATACATGTTTTCATTTGAAGTATACTTAGCATTAAGTGATCTTGTCAGATGAAGGTTTATGTTTAGTGTATGTGGGCCTTTAGTAGCAATCCCTAACTCTCAGAACTATGTGTCATCATAGGATTTGTCTCATATAGACACTAACTAGTGGATCTACCATAGTTGTCCTTACCTTGGAAAGTATTTGGCACTCGTTTTTCAGTGTGGTATCGAGAAGTATAGTAAACTTCATGTTGTTGCATCATGATTTTAGTAATTGGATGTCCTAGTAATTATGAATTTCATATCAGTTTACTCAGTTTTCATGTTATTTTACTTGTTCATGTTTATTATGCATATTCCTCAAACTCAGTACATTCAAAGTACTATTCATATACTGTTGGTGTGACATTTTAATATTAAAAAATATATATTATATGTCACATTATATATTATGTTATGTCAATTGATAGACATTACATCTATGCCTCTTTACTCTCATCAGTTTTGCAAGAAAATGGTCATTAGTTTTTAGTAACGTATGTAACCCCACTAACTCTTCATTTCATCCATTATTCTATATTTATGTCTTGTAACTTATGTAACATTTGAGTCATTCATTTGGCAAATTTACTACCCACTATCTCATATTCATTGCAAGGAAGAATTCATCACCTATAAATAGTGTAGTCTTCATTTGTGTTGAGATAGGAGAAGAAACAAGAGAAATACAAGAAAATATAGAGTGAAAAAGATGAGTAGTATTATATTGAGGTTAGTGTAGTGAAAGAGAGAGTTGAGACATAGAAAATATTCTAAGTCTTCAATTATATTCACTATACAAAAGAGAGTATTATATGTTGAAGGAAGGTGTTCCTTTGTGGAGCTTTTGACTCTTCAACTAATCCGGAGTTGTTTGAGTTATACACTGTTGTTGGGCTGCTTTATCCTGGATGGGACAAGTCAAGAGTTATACTGCTGGATCGGTGTAGTGGGCTTGAATCTCTTTAAAGAAAGCGAGATATCCGTACCTCAGCCTAAAGATTTATTTCTTCATTTTATTTTCAATTGTAATCTTGCAATTTTATTATATTGTAATTTTTTTCACTAACATATACTTTCTGTTATAATGTTTGATAATATATATAGGTTCTAAAACTCATCCTCTAGCCTGTGGTTAATGCAGATTCAGTCAGCGTTGGTTAGCTTTGTTGGGTCCTCATGATCCGAGGACGACCCCCCCACCCCCTCTATTCATGAATTAAGTAGTTATCTTTCAGGTTCAAACATTTAAAGTGACATAGGGGTTTGTCCTACACACTCATGTTATTAGAGATTCTTCAAACAATCAGTTTATATTTCTGCTATATATGTTGTCTCACAAATATTGTTTATATTACGACTACGAATTATATCCAAATATTTCAGTTTTAGCTTGTTAAAGAATGACAAAAAGTCCCACATCGGTGGTTAATGAGATGGGTGGTCTCCTTATAAGGCTTGGGCAATCCTCCTTCCTTTGAGCTAGCTTTTGGGGTGTGAGTTAGGCCTAAGACCTAATTTCACATGGTATCAAAGCAGGGTCCGTCTCACCCGATGTTGGGGTCCCCAAAATTAAAATTGCCCACGCACCAGATGCTAAGCACTGGGCGTGAGGTGGGGTGTTAAAGAATGACAAAAAGTCCCACATCGGTGGTTAATGAGATGGGTGAACTCCTTATAAGGCTTGGGCAATCCTCCTCCCTTTGAGCTAGCTTTTGGGGTGTGAGTTAGGCCTAAGACCTAATTTCACATGGTATCAGAGTAGGGTCCGTCTCACCCAATGTCGGGGCCCCCCCAAAATCAAAATTGCCCACGCACCAGATGCTAATCACTGGGCGTGAAGTGCGATGTTAAAGAATGACAAAAAGTCACACATCGGTGGTTAATGAGATGGGTGGACTCCTTATAAGGCTTGGGCAATCCTCCTCCCTTTGAGCTAGCTTTTGGGGTGTGAGTTAGGCCTAAGACCTAATTTCATAAATTTCAACAGTATAGCTGCCAAATTAATTGTTGCCAAGATTTATTTCCACATATTATTGTTCTGGGTTAATTTTGGCAAGTAGAATATATGTTTGTGTGTTTGTATGTACACATATGCGTCTACGTGCGCGCGTGTGTGCATGTGTGTCTATGTGTGGTATGCGTGTGCATATGTGTGTTTGCGCACGTGTGTGTGCATGCATGTGATATATAGATATTTATAATGTGTGATATACAATTGTTAAGTGTGATATATTGATATTTTTTATTTTATGACATGATGTATGGATCTTATCCATGTCAACCTATGATACTTGCCAGCATGTGTGGGGTATTGATAATACTGTTGTTACACATTTTTCTTGGATGTAAGTGTGTTTTCAGATTGTTTGAAGCATGAGGATATGATCGATATTCATCACCAAATTCTACCTACTCTTTCCTCAAGTTGAAGTTGTATCTTTTATTTCTCATTGTATTTTATGTAGAAGCTCTTATATATGTCTAGATTAGATCATTAAGAAATATCAAAAAACTTTTTTTTATGTACATGAAAAGTGTTTCTTTATGATTTTTGAGATGTTATGTTTATCTCGTATATATCTTCTTTAAAAAATATAAAACAGGGGGAAGGATGGTAAAGGTTCGCCTATTGAATTAGAATTGAGTAAGTGTATGCACGATCTCATAAAATAGATTGTGACAGTTAAATGGGTGAGTTGAGTTTAATTTGATAAATTAAGATTAATTAAGCTAATAATTGGCCAGGTTATTGATCCACCAAAAAATTATTTGAGTTGAAATGGATTGGCTGAAATGCAGGTTATAATTAAACCCTCCTAATTCTTACTATGTTTTAATTGCACGACATTTTGAATTAATATAAACTACTATACTTATTATGTTTCATCGATATAATAATTTGGTGCTCACCCAATAATAATGAAAATATATTGTTGTTATTATTGTCATAATTATTAGAAAAAATTTACACTAATATTTCTATCATATATACTAATTATCTCTATAATTTGAAACAATGATATCTCACTAATTAATAATTTAATACCAAATTTAAGTTAGATATCTATATTTTTCTACCAGATACACTATAATAGAGATCGAGAGGTGAGCATGACGAGGAGAGAGAGAAACAAGATAGGAGGAGATGACAAGATTTTCAAATACATATGAATCACACTAGATATATACATGTATCTGCGATACCGAATATTGAGAGTGAGGTGAGCGAAATAGCATAAGACGAGCGAGATAGTCAGATATATGCAATTCACTTTGATACAATGTATCTCGAAGAAATTAGATATAATTTTGACTCAATGCATATGCAAGACGAATCTAGACACACCAGGTAGAAAACCAAAAAATTTGTAAGACTTAAAATATTACAAATTAACATGCATATAAATAATCAACTCTTAAACCACTAAGATTTCACTAATTAAGTTACCTTTATTATTTTATTATTATTATAATTAAGGTAGAGATAATGACATGCATTTAATCATACACTTAAAGCATGAAATTATCTAACAATTGATGAGTACAGAATCATATTTCATCATCCAAATCCAATACAATAATGGATTTGTCATATTGTAAACCTAATTATATATAGATATATACAATTAGTAAATTAATATATGTGGGGTGAACTTGGTCCTACCAAATCTTGTAAAAGTGGATATCCTTTAGTAAGACATATGAGGGCTTGCCATTTTTAGATAATATTATATTTACCCCAAAAAAAAAAATTATTGTTTCTTCTTTGTGATTATCTAGTCATATAAGAAAGTGAACATTTTACTTCAAATTCGATAGAGATGGAATCTGAATATGAGCAGTTGATATTTTTTAATTTAATTCTTTATATGAATTTGATAGTTTTAGTTAATCTTGTTACTAAATTTTCTATAAGATAAACTTATAAGTAAAAGAAATTTTTCTTTCCTCTGCAAAGAAATATTTCTTGCAATCACTTTACAAAGTCATAATTATTTTTCTTTACTTTTATATAAAATATGATTTCATCTATATTATACTTTGGAGTGAACACAATTGCCTTGATTGGGGAGTTAATATAATACGTAATTACGTTTGAATAACTAAAAAAAAGGAAATTAATTCTACATGTTTGTCCATGAAAAATCAAAATAAATTTTATTTTATTTGAAATCTCAAAGTTGAAGTTGAAGTTGAATTGGTCATGTTTGGCCATAATTTTTGTAGTTAATATTTATAATTTAGATGTATTTTAAAAGTATATAAAATATCATTAAAACATAGAATATGATTTAAATGAGGTTATTTTATAAATAAAAATCTAAGATCTTTCAAACAAAAAATTAGAAAATAAAAAAAGTGAAAGTAAAAATATGGTTTTTGTTGTTTTCCACATTGTTGATACAATTAAAATTTTCATGATAATACAAGTACTACTTATAAAATAAACTGAAATAACCTATTCAAATCAACTTATTTATAAAATATTTATCTTTCAAGATACTTTGGAGAAATAATTTGTATTTGATCAATTAATTTTTGTAAAAAATTATTCTAGTGATATTATTGTTTGATCAAAGCTCTCTAAAAGTAGTGTATTTTATTTTAAAATAATTTATACTATACTAAAAATAATTTTTAATAATAATTAATAAATATAAAATATAATTATCATTAAATATATATTTTAATGATAATTAACTTTATTTATAGATGTTCCTCAATATTAAATTTAATGATATTTAATTATTGCGAACAAAATTTCTTTAACAGTCTTTATTGATATGTGTAAGTAATGCTGCCAAAAATTATTTTTGGTATAGTGCTACTCCACCACATAAGCACTTAATTTTAAAAAAAATAGAAACCATTACCAAAAAAAATTAAAAAAGAGTTGTATATAGCCTGTTATTTATAAAGCAAAATATATAAAGTGGGTTTTAATTTTATTAAAACCTATTTTCAAACACTATTGAGAAAATCTTTAAATTTAACGTAAATTATTAATATCGTTTTTAAATTATTTAAAATCTATTTTTAGAAAAAGAGATAAATATTGAGAAAAGATTTTAACTTAAAGCAAATTATTAGCTTTTTTTCAAATTATTGACAGTTTTAAAAAGCTCATCTACTTGACTAACTAATCATAATTAGATACTCATTTCATTCGTCACATGACATAACAAGTGATCGAGTATATAGCTCCTAATAAAAAATTAAAAAAAATATTGAAAACACACCCTTAAATTAAACTTGCAAAAATTTAAAGATGTATTACATTCATATTCGACATGATTTATTTAAATTTAGTTAATCAAGTAAAAAGATATTTTTTAAACAGTAAGTGTCAAAAATTTAAAGATGGAAACTAATAATTGATATTAGAGATGTTTGTAATACTTTCTTCTTTCTTAAACAGAATTTTTTAAATAAAAAAAATCAAATCCAAACATGGAGTACCACGTATATTCCAAGAAAGTAGCATCTCTCCACTACTCATAAAACTAAGATTTAAAAGTTGGAAATGTGAATATATGTGGTCTCTAGTTGCCTTTTCCTCAACACCATAAGCTAGCCAACCATGACTCTAATTTTAACATTATCTCCCTGCATTGTCTTAATCCCACTAAAATAATTATGTCCTTATCATAATGTTCGGTTTTATATTAGTTAATTATTTTTTACACATATTGAAAAGTTTTAGATAAGAAGAAAATTCTACCATTTCACTTTTTAAAAAATCTTAGAAATCTTATAAACAGATGCGAATATTTAGAAAAGGAATTAATCGTAAAGGTCATATATGAAATATTTAATTAATTATTTTTTAATTTAGTAAAATAGACAATTAATATGAGATAACTATATTTAGTAAAACCATCAATTAATAGATTTATAAGATGATCAACTAATATAAAATAAAGAAAAGAGTACACCAGTAAAAATAAATAAATAAATAAAGTTAAGTCATTTTCATTCTAAAGATCCTATGATCCCATTCACACTCTTTCCATCTATTCAATAATTTCAATTTGCTCATTCAATAATTTATTTATTTATCATCATTGCACTTGATGAAGTTTCTTCGACCCTTTCCCTCCCAATCCCTCCATAAGATCACTCAAGTTGATTTTAGTTTACTTTAAAAAAAATATTATATTATATCTTCTTTTGTTATTATCGTAAATTTTTTACAGATTTTTTGAATTTTTCTTCATAGAATCGAATTTATATTTAAACTTTAACAAATGTGACTTTATATACTGAAAAACTCAAACTCGAAACTTCTAATTAGAAATGAAAAAATATTTACCATCGTCATAACCCTTGTTGGTTCATAAAAGTTAATTCTATAGAAGGATTGACGTAAATATATAGCCACTACTAATTAATAAATTTGTTGTGGATCCTTCTTATCGTCTGTCAAAAATTCTACACCGATTAGTTAGTAAATTAATCATTGGATTTCAATTATATAGAAAAACGTATTTGCTTAATTATATAAATTTTGGATCAAATTAAACTACATAATAATTTGAGAAAATAGAAAAGAAAGTTGTTCTCACTCGAAAATTTGCTTAATTATATAGATTTTGGATCAAATTAAACTACATAATAATTTGAAAAAATAGAAAAGGAAGTTGTTCTCACTCGAAATTTAAAAGGCATGTCAGATGAGTCCCAATTTTTATTGTTGAATTAAATATATCAGTGTACCAGTACGTATTTATTGGAAAAATTGTAATCGATGCTTAGAGTATTTGTTTTGTTTACAATAATAATAAAACATGACCATGCAAAACGGGTGTGGATCTACGCTAGCGAGTGAGGGTTATCGGAAATCTAATAATTATACATGAAAATTATATTAAATCTATAAGTTGTTGTTTTTTAGCGAAGAAAGTCTGAAATATATTCAAATTTTGAAAAATTACCTTTTATATTCTTCACTATTTAATAGTCTATTTTAAAGGTATATATATGTCCACGTAAATACTATTGGAAATAAATTATACATGAAAATTATATTAAATCTATAAGTTGTTTTTTAGCGAAGAAAGTCTGAAATATATTCAAATTTTGAAAAATTACCGTTTATATTCTTCACTATTTAATAGTCTATTTTAAAGGTATATATATGTCTACGTAAATATTATAAATATTAATGTGTTCACGTAGGCACATATACACCTTTAAAATATACCATTAGACAGTACAGAAGCCAAAGCTAGAATATTTTTTAGACGTTTTTAGGGGTTCCATAACTAAATGTATATTGATTTTTAATTATATTTAATTTCTTATTAAATGTTCGTTCTAAAGTGCGGCTATTCCGTATTTAAGGAGATTCAAACTCGAGATATCGATTAAAGAGTATATTGATTAGGCATACGTACCTGTCAAGAATTTGCATATTCAAAAAAGGTTCATCAGGTCCTTCTTCAGACTTAGTCCTTACACTTCCTCCAAAAAATGGTGCCATTAGAACATAACCACGTACTCTAACCGGTGAAAGTTCAGGTGAACCAACCCCAAGCCTCAACGCCAAATGATGCGCGATGTTACCACCAGACGAGTCACCAATCACATAAACCCTATCATAATCATGATTTATCCATGTATCATCATAAATAATTTTATTTGACAACGCCTGATCCTGTAGCCATTTGATGGATGCAAATGCATCATCCATGGCTGCAGGAAGGCGATATTCAGGGGCTAGACTATAGTCAGGAGCAATAACAAGTGCTTCGAGCTCAGATGATAGACGTATGCAACAACTATGACAATTAGGCCAAACACGTGAACCTACACAGAAACCTCCACCGTGAAAGAAGTAAATGATTGGTAACTGTTTGTTTGCCATACATTTCGGCTTGTAAAGACGGAGATATGGACTGTCTTTTCCATCTTTGTTTTGATTGTTATAAATGATGTCTTTCCATATGACTGAACCATCGTCTTTGATGGGAAAGTTATGGAAGTCGATTTGGTCATCGCTTAATCGAAAAATGGATCCGTCACTATAAACTTGAAGAATACCTAAGCAATCTTCTACTACATGTGGAATAGAACCCATTGTATTTGGATAGTTTATAGTGAGGTGAAGGAAATATCACTATAAATAGGGAAGCAAACCAATATTTAGTATAACTTTAAAATATTAAGTTTATTTTTTGATAAAATAATTTACAGTCACATAAACATATAGTTCCTCTATTTCAAAAAGATGATATAATTTGATTTGACATGAAATTAAAAAAAATAAATACTCCCTCTATTTCAAAAAGAGTGATCTAGTTTCCTTTTTAGTCTATTTCAAAAAAGTATAACAATTTTTTTTTGGCAACACTTTAATTTTAATTTTTCACCTGACATTTTAAAGCCATAAAACTAAAGGACATTTTAGTACATTTGATACAACACTTTATTTTCTTTTCTTAAACTTCGTTTCAAGTCAAACTAGATTATTTTTTTTTAAAATGAGGAGCTAAGATTTTTTAATCTTGTGGTCAAAATTAAGGTTATCTTCAAATGTACAAATATGTCATTCAATCTTATGGCCTTAAACATGTTACATAAAAAATTAAAATTAAGATATTACTAAACAAGGAATAGGATATTTTTTCTTTTGAAACAGAGGAATAAAGAATCGGATTGATAAGTAAAATAGATCTTTTTAAAAAAAAATAGCAGTATAAAGTTATGCAAATTTCTTACTCCATTTGTTAGCCGGAATTTTTCTAATTTTCCATTTGAGGTTTCTAGAAAGAGAAAGTGGGAAGAGAAGGTCCCAATATGTGGTTTTTTAGAGTGGGTGTCAACATCTCCTTGAATGAATTTTAACTTTTATGTGGTAGTTATAGTTTTGCTATTAGATATATCCCATTATTTGGAATTAATTCAATAACTTTTGGATCAATAGCATATCATATAGAGCCAAATAATTTTTTCAAATGGTGAGTTATCCTTCAACAACACAGTATGTTCAGAATACATACTGTTGTGGAGTGTGGAGACTCAAAAATCCCAAAATTTTAGTGGTACACAATCTTGAAGTCTTAGTGCTCTAGCCATGTGAGGGACTGGTGTATGTCTTCTCTCAACCACTCCATTTGTTGAGGGGAATAGACAAAACATCTTTGATGTAGAATCCCATTTTCTTTGAACATATCAACTACTTGACAAAAAGTCCCACATCGGTGGTTAATGAGATGAGTGGACTTCTTATAAGGCTTGGGCAATCCTCCTCCCTTTGAGCTAGCTTTTGGGTTTGAGTTAGGCCTAAGACCTAATTTCACATGGTATCAGAGCAGGCCCGTCTCATCCGATGTTGGGGCCCCCCCAATATCAAAATTGCCCACGCACCAGATGCTAAGCACTGGGCGTGAGGTGGGTGTTAAAGAATGACAAAAAGTCTCACATTGGTGGTTAATGAGATGAGTGGACTCCTTATAAGGCTTGGACAATCCTCAAGAGTTAAAGAATTCAGTTCCATTGTCAGTTCTAAATACATTTTACACCTATTCCCAACTATGTTTTCACTATACATAGAAACTCTTTTAAGAAAATAAAAGAATCAGACTTAGTATTATTACATCAAAAATGATCATTAGAGGCAATTAAATTCTCAAATGCCGCAAAATATTTATTTTTAGCGAGTAATTAGTTTTCTTTATATATATCCCTAAAGTCTTTACCGAAATTAGGTCAAATGACACTTAACTAATGCTGGTAAAGACTTTAGCACTCTTTATTAATGTCAATATTTAATGCCACTAAAAGTTATTTTTATTGTAGTGTATGCATAAAAAGATACACCTATATTAAAGATATATCATCCACCAGTGTTAAAGAAATATATTTTACCATCATGATTAAGAATCATATAGGGTCCTTATACGTTGCCATGCACAATTTCAAAAGTAGGAACTAAAGATAATGGAAAGGTGAATACATGAACATGAACTAGTGGAATATTGTAATCTTGATTATTTAGCAACATGACATACAATACAACCATGATCTTTCAAAGGCATGGTGTAAAGACACTTTATTCTACTAAGAAGCTTAATTTGGAGGGTCATGCCTAAGTATTTTATGTCATAGACTAATCAGAGAACATACAGTAGAAGTAAGACTTATTACACTAGTAGTATCACATGAATTGTTCATAGAAAACTACAAAGCCTGTAGGAATGTGACTCTTTTCAGGATGAACATGGAGAGTTTCTCTTAACTATACCTATACATAGTAGGTATAGTCCTCGATCGTTTTTATGAATTACCTTAACCCTCTCATTAAAGAGATACAAAAAATCTGAGAAAAGTAACACAACACACTTTAGCTGCTTTGTTAGTTGTGAGATAGACAAAATATTGTATCTGAACTCTGGGATAAACAGAACATCTCTCACTATTTTTTCTTCAATAACTAGGGATTCAAATCTCATATATGTAGGTTTACTTTCATATTTTTCTTATTATTGAGGTATGTATATTGGTTCATTAGACTAAGATTATGAACCATATGATTTGAAGTACTAGTATCAATAATTTCAGTTGCATTTAACTACATCAGACACTATGATGATACATGTTGTGCTTGCAGTAGCCACATTAGCCATAATGTCCACCTCCTTGTCCTTGCTCAACATCTAAAGAATTTTACTGTACTGCTCAGGTGTACATGTTGAAGTAAGTTTAAATGATGAGACATAGGACCTAGTCATAACTCTAGCCTTAGTGAGTTGATTCCCCAATAGAAACAACGTTAACATGAGGGATAGATCGATGCTCCATCTTTCTTCTTAGGATAGTCATAAAGCTTGTAAGTCTCTTTAGTGTGACCTTTGTAATGGTAGAACTCACAGTAAATATGTGACTTTCCGTGATTGTAACTATTATTTCCATTACCATAGTTCCTCTGACCTCCATTATTACCATGACAAGAATTGTAAGCATTGTTTCCTCCTATTCCTGAGATGGTTTCACTATAAGCATTGGAATTATATCCACTATTACTAGCATGATGACCATGAGACATTTTGTAGGTCATAATATAAAAGCAGTTCTTGAGTATTCTTCAGTGGAGGAGGAACTACTATTTGCACCATTTAACCTCTGGCTCTCAACCTTCATTATCATAGATTATGCTTGATTAACATTGGGCACAAGAAATGGTTTTGATTCTTAATTACTATGAGCATAAGACTCACTCAAATTCAAATCCATCAGGAACGATCACAACTTCTGGAATGTTATGCAATACTATTTGGATTCGAGATAGGCACACGAAGGAGGAGGCATGAGAGTTTTAAACTCAAACGAGAAAAATAATAATTTGACACGGAAACAGTTACTTGAGACAATGTAAATTATGAAGGTAACAAGCTCTAGATGCATTGACCTTGTCAAATCTTTCATAAAGATTTTCTCAGACAGTATTCATTATCCAACCTATGAAAATAGCATTGCATCTCCCCCATAGATCATGCATGAAAGAAGTATGCATGTCCTTTCTACATGTACCTAACAAAATTCCTACCTTGTTTCTGCCTAGTAGAACAAGTTTCAAGGATGAACTCCACAATCAATAGTTTTCAGAACCTGAGAGATGAAGTGAGATAAGAACAGAATCTTCAATATATTTGAAGGGGAGGTAATTGTGATCGACATGGTCGACCTGATTTGAAGACAATATCCCTAGTACCTGAACTCAGTGGCTCAATAATTTCATCAGTAGGCGGTATGATCAACTTCAATCAGAAAGAAACAATAATTTGGAGCTTAAATTCGATCAACAATTTTGAAGAGTTGAAACTGATAATCCTTCTACATCAAATGTTGAGTTTGAACCAGTGTTGATCTATGCAATACAAACATTAAAGTTCAACAGCTATAAGTATAGTATTTATAATTAAAAAAATAACTACAATTTAACTCTTTTCTAGCTATGTTATTGTATCTTTTGTTATTTTTCTATTTATTCACTGATACAATTTTAATTACAATGAACTAAATAAGTAAACTGTATTAATTGTACAGATTCAAATTAGTATCTCTATTTATAAAATTTAAAATATTAATATATCAAGGATACAAGTATTTGTAAAAACTTAATGTATTAATATATTAAACAAGATAAAGTATAACAATTTAACATATGAATACGATAATTTGAAAAATGAATAAAATGTTGTTAAACAAAAAATGAATACATCAATATAGTATACATATGAATACATTATTGGTAAACAAAAGATGAATATATTTGACAAAAAAATTAAAAAAAAATTAAAAACAATAGTATGTATAGGTAGCAAAAGTGTGCAAGTATCCGGCGGTATAAAAAAATGAAAAAAATCAACAAACGTTAATCTCTTTTTGGTCAATTTTTTCTTATAATACTTGAGGCTTGGCATTGACTCGTGTGTTTGTTTGTAAAAAATAGTATTAATGTATTCAATTATACTTGTATTGCCTAATTAACCTTTCATATTCGATAGATTACTTATGTATCCAAATATACTTGTATTCAGAAATCACCATTTCAATAGAATAAAAGTATATATGTATATAACACACAAACTCAATTTTTTTTGCTCCTATTCTTCTTGTACTACTTTTTTGTTATAACTATAGTCATTGTAATGCAGAAACAAATCCATCGAAAGTCCATAAAAATAGATGCAACATATATGTATACAAATATGATCTTCCTAAAAACGAGGAGAAAATCAATTAAGTGATATGTGATGAATACAAATTATAAAAATTGCTCCTAGAATCATCGAAAGGATCTTAAATTGGAAGAAATTTGGGAGAAAAATACAAAAATTTATTTGTGATATAAAAAAATTGATGAAAGAGAAAGTACTAATAAGGGTAAACATGAGAAACCAATAATAAGGGTAAACATGAGAAACCAATCACATAAAACATACCTAGACATAATCAATTAGGTGTGCAATAATAACTTTCTATTTAACATTAGTAACTTTATTGATTATTTATATATAATTAACTTTGCTATTTATTATATAGTTATATCCATATAACATTAAAAAAATTATAGCTATTTATTTTAAATCTATATTAATGTTTATCATATTTTGTAGTTTATTGTTAAAAATACAAGAGAACATTTTGTGTTCTAATACCATGTTAAGAAACTCCATTAATAGGAGAAATGAAGAGAAATAGACAAAATTAGAAAGGATGAAAAATAATTCATTTATTGTGTATGTGACTTACATGCTAAATTTGCTAGTTTCGGTATCGAATATGTCAGTTGGTATTTCACTAAATAACAATGATTTATTTTAACAAACTTCCCTAGCTAGTTAATAAACTGCCTACGTGTACAATTAATTAGTTACATATGTTCAACACTTGATGTCCTCTAATTATTTCTATTGCTAGTTTTTGTTAGATTGCAATATCTACCTACCGAAGTAAAAGAGGACCCAATTTGCATTACTTTACTACTTATAATAAGAGGCTATGAACATATAATTTTGGTCCATATATATGTTTGGTCCTCCAGATGTGTGGGGCTACTTTGGCTAGAAGCATGCAATTTGTCGATATGTTTGCTAACGACTATACTCAAAATTCTCTCAATTCAATGATTATGTGTGTTTTGAATTTTTTTAGAAGTCCAAGACCTTGTTATTCAAAACATCAAATAGTTTGAATAGGTATAGACTATTTTTAGTTATATCCTTTAAATGAATATTTATTCTTTCTAGAAGTCCAAGACCTTGTTATTCAAAACACATCAAATAGATTGAGTAGGTATAGACGATCTTTAATTATATCCTTTAAATGAGTATTTATTCGAATTTAGACTATTTCTAGATCAATGATTAAATCTCAAGTCCTCGATCACTATTGAAATTTTACCCAATTTCACTTTTTTTTTCCAAGTAAAAATGAAATTAAAGATTTCAATCAATATTTATAATTCTCGATTTTTAGATTAAACCTTAAAAAAATGATAAATCTATGCATAATAATCAATTTTAAGACTATTCAATCACTATCCAATCAAGATGCTCACTCATCATGCACGTACCTCTAGACAAGAGTTAAGCTACTCGTAACAAATGAAATAAAAGTTTTATACCGAAATAGTAAGACTTCGTTGCATTCATATCCAACCACCAAAATCATATCCAAGTTTGTTAAGCAAAGAAAAAGTACTACTCTCTACTACTTGATTCTACAATGTCTAATATATCTAACTGAAAAGAAGAATACACACATCCCTAAGCTGTAATTTAGGTTCCAGCAATCCATGATTGAATAATCTTTCTTTTGGCTTTTGATTTTACAACACCTAGTGAATTTTTAGGAGTTACATGAAGTAATATTGAATCAAATTTTTAGGCCCATCTTGAAATTTCACAAAATTACTAGTATCATGAGAATTACTACATCATAGAATCTAAAAACATCATGGAATCCATATCAGTCCCCTACATACAATATCTTTGTATCTCTGCATTTGTAGCTTCTAAGCTAAGGCACAAATATACATTGTATCGATTGAAGGAGATGAAAAAAATGATGGTATCAATGTTGTTGTGCCTAATCTCTTTTCGTAATTTTATATTTATTCTTTTTCTTCACTTTTACTTATCACAATTTAAATTAACACATTTATTAAGAAAATATTAGTGATGTAAGTGTTTTTATCAAACTATCCATAGTAAATTATATTTAGTATTAAGTCTTAGAAAATAATTTGCAAAACAATTATCTAATAATGAGGGTAAAATATGAAAATATAATGTCTTTCCTTGATATAACAAAAGTGATAAATAAAAATAAGAAAACTTATTTTAACAAATAAATGATAAGTAAATATTTCTTAAAAAGAAAAACCATGTGAGGTGTGTGTGTGAGAGAGAGATTAATAGAGATGGATGAGATCTAACTATTTTTAAGCTATACAAGATTGGAATGGGCATAGAAATATGTATTGATGTACCGGATCGGCTAATGCTCCCAGGTTGATGCAATGTGTTCCACCAATT
This sequence comes from Solanum habrochaites, assembly GCA_027704765.1. Taxonomy (NCBI): domain Eukaryota; kingdom Viridiplantae; phylum Streptophyta; class Magnoliopsida; order Solanales; family Solanaceae; genus Solanum; species Solanum habrochaites. Next base: position 50,600,877 of record JAKWJA010002499.1, on the reverse strand, counting down.
GACTGAAGACTTGATTATTGGTATATCGATCGGTCCAGCACGGATTGAAATAGGAGCCGATTCGACAGAATGCTTTTGAAAACGTAGTCAAACCTCAACCATTAGTAGCCCACATACTTAGACCTAAATAAATAAATACGTAAATACTTCCTCCACTTTATGTCAACTGAATTTTCAACCAATATATACTTACTAAAAAAATAATTTAAAAACATAATTAAAATTATATTTTTTACTCTTATTCTTTATAAAATTATAAATATAATTTTATAAGTATGTAATTATATTTTAAAAAATATCAAAATCCATTAAGGAAATGATAAATATGAAAAAAATTCAAAAACTTATTTTGAAATAAAAACAATTCAACTATTTTGAACAATGAAAAAAAATCTCAAAAATTCAATTAATATGGTGTAGAGAGCAAGTAATAATTATATATATATATATATATATATATATATATATATATATATATATATATATATATATATATATATATATATATATTATATAAGAAAAAAGGATAACACACATGCAATCCCCTAGACTACGACTAAAACCCACGTTTCATTTGTTTTTATTAAGATTAAGAGGTATGAATCTGAATGCATATCTGAATATTAAGATTAACATTAAATTAAGATATCAGAATATAAATATTAATATGTAGTTTCTAGGTCTTAACAATAAATCATTAAGATTGCTTGTTTTCAATATCTGAATGTGCATGATCATTTTTTTAATTAGAAATCAAACAGTATCAATAAAAGTTGTAAGCCAAACCGAGAATACTTCTTCCAAACAATTGTTCTTAGAATAAGATTATAACCCGCCTCACAAAACAGATGATTTATTTCTCGAGAAAAATGAGAACTTTTTCCAAAGAAGTTGACAACAAACGAATTGTGACAAGAAGAGTTCTTCATAAATATCAGTTTCACTCAAGAAGATTTTATACATTAGAAATATTAGATAAATACTTGTAAAAGATTATGAAAACTTACTTATTCAAAAGAAAAAAATGATATTGTAATACCCTATATTTAAATAAGGGCATAGAGGTCATTTAACTCTGATAAAAAATAAGAATTTTTTATAAAAAGGGCTAAAAGCCTTAACAGAATAGAAACGTTGCTGCAACTTAAAAAAATTTAAAAAAAAAAGAGAAAGGAAAGAAAATGTAGCTGCTGCGTTTCTTTTTCAACGAAGGAACAAGATGATAAGAAAACGTTGAAGGGTGAAAACAGTAATGGGCGTAGGAGGAGAAGGAGGTTTGAGGTAAATCTTTGTTTCTTTTCTTCTTCTTCTACAAACTTGCTAAGAATTCTAACCCAGGTAGTTTGTTTTGGGGGATAGAAATCTGATTGCTAGAGATTGAAAAATATATAGAATTAGTTGAATAAGATGGATAAATAGATGGAGTTAGTAGTTTATTCTCCAACTGAATTACTCTTCGCTTGAATTTATATGGTTCATCAAATTGGTAGGCAACCAATAGGTCCAAAAGGGACTGGATATTCTGAATTTAGCATGAAATAGCCTAAATGAAGGAGTTAACATGAAATTGTTATGAATGTGATTATAGATTGACCAGAGAAATTCGTACAGATTAATCGAGTGGCAAGCTTGGTAATTCGACAGGATTACAGTGAGTAGCAATCTTACCACAATTTGTATTTCACAAATTTCATGATTTTTTATATGATTTATAAAGTAAATGTGTTACCGACTGTTTTGAACTAGCATGTGGGACAATTCTTTTACTGGATACGATAATGAAAAGATTATTTGAGATATCACATTCTTACAAGATATGATTACTGTTATTAAAGGTTTTACACTTAATTGAGAAATAGTATTTTGACATGTGATTATTGACTTTGAAATGATATGATTTGATATGTTTTGAATGTTCTGATTGATTTTGAAATGTTTTTATTGATTTCAAGAAGAATATAAATGGGAATAGACCTTGATGAATCCCGTAGCTAACGACGAGATCGTTAGACCTGGTGCACCTTATAATTACCGACAACTGATAAAGTCCTTGCTAGTGGAAAAGTAGAACTAGTATACCGTTACCGATATCCCTCGAGTAAGGATCTACCGATATGAATATTTAACTCCTTTATGAGAAGTTCACTGTTATAGGTTGCTTCGTAAAGAGAAGTCACACTGATTACATGATTCATCCTTGAAAACCTCCGAGCTATAAGATTTGATATATAAATATTTTTTTTAGTTTACTATTAAGTATTTACATTGATTTTGCTTATGTGAGGCACATAAGATGGATATTAATATGATTTCTAAAAAAGAATTACCTCACCATCTGATTATCACACTAGCATGTTTTTTGACTTGTCTCCAATTAAAATGGTTGTGTTTAAGTGTTATTACTCACTAAACTAGCATCTCACTCCTCGCTAATTGTTTTTACAGAGAACTCAGATGGTATTGAGGAGGATTTCATTAACTAGAGATTGTGATTTGGTAGCATCTGGTGAGCCCCGCATTGCTTCGCGTGGCATGAGTACAATTGATTTGCTAGGTTTATTTAGTTTTTTTAAAAAAAACTCTTAGAGTCGCTCCATTTGTCAGATCTTATTTAAAGTCAGGATATTCTTTCGAATTGTAGTCAAGTGACTAGTTTGAAACTCCTTTTCACATTTGGAGATAAATTGATTTTATTGCGTAACAATTAGATCATTGATGGATTGTATGTCGTGGTTTTATAGTTGTTATTAGTTGTGTTGTGAACTTTTGAGACTGGGAAATTTCAGGATAGACATAAAACAAAGGATATTTTGCCCGATTTTCTGTAGAATTCTGGTAAGGCTGGCTTTGAGATTCTTCACCTTAGCGCCGCTCATGATCTCAAAATTGGATCATGATAGATACTTGATTGGAGAAGAAGAGGAAGAAACTTGAAGCTTGTTCAGAACAGAAACAAGGAAGAAGATAAAAATTTTTTTTGAAGAAACATAACTTTATTGATAAAGATTGCATGTACAATTCTGTTCTTGTTTTGATTCTTCTCTCAAAAGATATTCATCCATGTTTCGAGAGCCGTTAGTAACATATTTCTCGAACAAGGATGATTTAATTTAACCTCATGATTTGTGGAATATTCAAGATCTTAATCTCTTAATGAAATAGAGTTTGAATGATATTAAGACTCTGTTATAGATCTAATTCACTTAGACTCATTAAGACCCATTAAGACCCATTAAGAGTTTTTTTTAATAAAAAAAAGAAATAAATGGACTTAATGGAATAAATTTTAATGATTAAAATTATGACCTAAAAATCAAAGGCAGTTAATACGCCGAATCTGAATTATTAATAATCAAACCCCTGCAAACAAATAAGACCTCGGATACACACTTTAATTAAATTAAGATCATATTATCTTGAATTGATTTCTCTTAAATAATTTTATACATTTTAAACTTATGTGACCCTTCATAAATCCACATAATTAAAATATGTTTGATATATATGAACGTGACATAAAAAAAAATTGTACAAAATTATTAAGCACACCCACCTTATTTGCCTGAATTTCTCCAACTTCACCCATTTTCTTCTGTAATTTCAGTCCAGAAAAAGAAAAGTAAAAAGAAAATTAACATCACCAAACAAAAATATCCTATCATTTTTTTCACGAAACACGAAGCTAACAAATCAATACAGTAAACTAGGGTTCCCAAATTCCCTCTTCTTTCTCCCGGTATTTTTCCAATACTTCTCATACTTTCATGTTTCTATCGGAATATCTTGTTTTCTCAGCTTCGTCAATTCAAACTTTGCATATTTGCTAACTATTCTTGATTGCGATATTTTTCTAGCTTTGACTTTTTTCTTTCAGGATTTCGTATTTGAGAGAAAAGGGAAGATTTGTGCATATTTATTTGAAAGAGGGAGGAATTTGCATATCATTAATTGTGGTTTATGGGTGTTTTGGTTTGTGAATTTTTTTATTTTTCAATTTATGGGTTATTTTTAATTTAGGGTTTCGAGGAGTTTATTGAATTGTGTAAGTCGATGGATTCTGAAAGTATGATCCCGTCTACCAGTGTGGTCAAATGTTGTGATTGCAAGTGCAATTGCTCCATAACGAGCAGTTCCTTTTCGGGGAATTGGATACGGACTGTGAACCGGAAATTTGATGAATATGATGAGATTGAGAAGAAATTTGTGATCCCGGGTTTAGCTGTGCCGCAAACGGCTCGTATAGATATGGGAAATGAGTGTATTGCTTTAAGGGAAATGGTTTGTGGACAACAGGAGACGATTCAGGAATTGAGTGTTGAGCTGGAGGAAGAGAGGGAAGCGGCGTCCTCAGCTGCTAATGAAGCGATGTCGATGATTTTGAGGTTGCAAAGGGAAAAAGCTGATTCACAAATGGAATTTAGGCAATTTAAAATGTTTATCGAGGAGAAAATGGCTCATGATTAGCAAGAGATAATGGCGTTGGAGGATTTTTTGTATAAGAGGGAGCAAGTGATTGAGTCGTTGACTTGTGAAGCGCAAATGTATAAGCACAGGATGTTGAGTTATGGGCTATTGGAGTATGAGGTTGAGTATGATGGTGAGAAAGAGAATGGCTATTTTAGCCGGAACAATAGTGTAGGTGAGAGTTCCGATGGCCGCTTTGACATTCCTTCTTATGATTACCCTCCCTTGAAGTGCACTATAAATGAGAACCAAGTGCATACTAAGTTTGATGATGAGGTTGTCGATGTTGATAAATATGCATTTGGGGAGGCCCCACGATCATGTGATCATTTGTGATATCTGGAGAAGAGGATTAATCAGTTGGAAACAACACCAAGTAGTCGGACTGATGGGGAAGTATTTAACAACAATATCCTTGAAAAAGCAATAGTTGCTCAGTCTCCTTTTGTACCAAATAAAGAAATATGCTCAGATTTCATCCCAGGTTCTCCGAAGTTTGGTGGAAGTGTTAGAAAAGTAGAAAATTCGCAAACAAAGGAGTATGCAAACTTTAGGAAGGTGGATGAGTCATCGGATGTTGGGGATGAAATGAGTGACAGGGTTTATACAATTGACTCTATACATCAGGGTGCTGGATATAATGGTAACTCAGAGACCAAGGGTTCAGTTCATACCCCAAGAGATTCCCTAAATCATACAGATTTTGGAGATCCTGAGGTCACAAAGCTTTACCTTAGGCTGCGAGCCCTTGAGGCTGATCGGGAATTAATGAGGCAGGCTATCATTTCTATGCGGACTGATAAAGCACAGCTGATATTGCTTAAGGAAATTGCTCAGCAGTGGTGTAAAGAAGCGTCTCCAGAAAGGAGGACACTTGTTAGGAAGACATCTGTAGTCAAGAGCTTTTCTTTCATCTCCATATTCAAGGTATGACGTTATCTGTGATTCTTCATTTTTGTGCTCAATAATTTCATTTCACATATCAAGGTATGTGGTGCATGTGATCTGTCCTAGACCATTGCAACCGAAGTAGGAACAATTATTGTATCATGATATAACCGTTACTGATTTTTATTAAATGTGTACTGTAATTCTGGATCGTAGAGATGTTCTGGATCTTCCATTTGCAAGGTGTGCTGAGCCACTTTATATTAAAAGCATTACATTCTCTTGTTTCTCTTCCCTGATTTCCATTTTTGTGAACCACTACATCTCATCAAGTTTGGTTACAATCCCATAACAGTGACAATTTTGACCTGAAGTCATCTTATGTCTCTTCAATTTAGTTTTTCCAATTTTAGTACTCTATTTCTTATATGATAACAAAAAATGAATGCCAAACTATTGTCCTGTATATGATGTCAAGTATTTGTAAAATAAAATAGCGTAGTTTACTTACCATTATGACTTGAGCTCTCAGGTTAGAAGTGCTGATCGATGAGTACTGTTGGTTATTTAGGATACTTTGTTTTATGCATATTTTTGTTGATTGTAACACTTCTGTGCTTCAATCGACTACAGTAATATTTTTCCGGCCTGCTGATGCTATGACTATTCTCTGTGAGGATCGGTCTTGTATTTGTTTGTTTCCTACTAGTTGAGGCTTTGGAAGAATGAAAACTCTCACAAATTTTAGTTGTCAACTTATTCTGCAGTTTTGTGTGTGTAATAGGATAAACCTTTCTGGACATAGAATACAACTAGTACACCTTTATCCAAGCTAGTTGGAATCGGATTCATGAATCCTTTCTATCAATGTTGCTCCCGTTAGTCTGTATTCAATATTGTGAGTATTGATCATAAATAGACCAGTTTTATTGCTTTCTACGTAACGCTACTCTCCTCCTTCATCCGCATTTGGGGCTGAAAATGTGGGCAAATTCACATTGTATTCAGTTTTTCAGAAAATAAAATGATGAGGTAAATATTTTTCTGGTTCGCAAGCTGTGGGAAAATGTATAGTTGGGTTGATAATATCCCTTGCATTACCTCCATTTGGCGTGAGCCGTGGAATATTTTTGCTTCATTGGGTTGGCTAGAATTGGTATGGCCAATAGTTAGTATATTTAAGAAAAGTTTGGTTTGTATATTTGAATAAAATATTGAACTTTTTGTAATCATCAAATATATTGACCTCCTAGAGCTTATGTTTAAGTAAGATATTGTGCCTATCCAAGAATAGGAAGAACTCAATGTGAACATGAACTTTGGGTGGAACAACATTCCGAGTTATATGAAATCTGCTACTGGGATTACTTTTGACCTCAGTTTGAGATCTTGATGTCTTATTACATGTTGCTCTATTGTTGGTGTACCTAATTGCTTTCTCCAGTTTGACTTGTATGTTTGTCTCACATCTCCCTTCACTGATTATTTTGGATGGGTAAATATTTATTTAAGGAGAGTAGAATTTTGGATGAGAAGATTATAGATATTAACTTTTGTATCTTAATTTTTATTTCCTGAACATTGTTTATTCTTGATACTTCTTCCCTTCCCTTTCTGTGTAGGATAGAGAGCATAGAGAATCTATTTTTGCTTTTTGGTATCAAAGTTTTCCCAACCTTACTTCCTGCCCTTGAACTCCAATTATTTCTTTTGGCTCTCCCATGTCATGTTTTCTGGTGTATAATTGCTGATATCATATCTGTTTTTTCCTGTTCAGTGGATAATGTCTGTTGTCTTGTGGAGAAGGAAAGCACATAGATGCAAGTGAGTTTTGATCATTAGAAAGTTATTACTATGTTATGTAGTTGCTTTTAATGTATTTCTTCTAAAGGAAAATTTGTTATCTGAGTTCTAGTTTGAGTCAGTTAAGTTTGGCACTGAAATAATCAATATACTTGTTTAGGTACTTGTTTGGGTTGACAGCCAATAGGGTGGGCTTGCTTATGCTTGTTATACAAGGGACCTCGTGTTGGGCAATGGAGATGTCTTTCAAGTACGCAAGTGTGAAACCAACACTCTTTGGTCCACATCGACTTCCGCATCTCTTATGCTCATCTGCATGAAAGCAGAGCGGATTTTAGTCAGATTAGTTGCTTTTTGGATGTTCATTCATTTGTTCTCGCCCTATATGCCTTGTTGCTGCGAATTTGGATAATGGATTACTTTGTGCGTTGTTCTTTTCACTTGATTGTTGGAATTGAATACATCTTGATGAAACATTCGGCAAAAATTATAGTTGTTCCTCAGCCATCTAGAACTTGGATCTTATGGCTTGGTGGAATTTCACTTTAGGTTAGTTACTTTTGTATATTGTAGATTTGTGAATAATCTTTTTTTGGTGGCCTCTCAATACAAAATGAGTGCTTTGTTTGGTATTGAAATGTAGTTGATTGATTGATTGAATAGAATGAGTCCAGTTTTGCACGTCTTTAAGTAAGTTCTCATTTCATCTTAACTTGCTCGAGATAGTTTCAAGAATTTATTTGCAAGGTAGCGCAAGGAGTTCCTACCAGTATGATATTTAATATTTGTTCTCTTTTAAGAACTTTGGTGAAAATAAGACTCTTTTTGTTTTATTTACGTAGTAATTGACTTTTTTGCCTTTACATTCTCCGGTCTTTTTCCAACTCTTCTTTTTCTGCCACTCTTTTCGTGATGACCTTTGATTCTTATTCTCCTTGCACCTGTGTTTTACTGTTTGTTTTATGTCAATCAGATTTAGGAAACAATCTTGTTATATTCTAGTTTTTTTCTTATATTAATAGATGCATAATCTTGATAACTTAGTAATGTCATTATACATTGAGGCACATTTTAGTGTAAGTTGCACAGACATCCCAAAACTCTACATACATAGTTTGAGATATTCCTAGAGGTACTGGAATTTGATCTATCTAGTTCTAGTTGCATAGCCCAAAGGGGAAGCAGTATATAGATTGGTAATCTTATGAAAAGGTTCTCAGTTCATTCCTTCTTTTGCAAGCAAATCTGCAACTTGACTAGTTCTCCGGAACGTGTGCAGATTCCAGTTGCTCCATTATGAACAGGGAGTTGTTTGCCAGTGTGTTATAAGTAGATGAAGATTTGCAGTAATAATTTCATGGCTTCAGTTCTTTATGTTTTCATTTCCAGTGAATATAAACAATGCACATTAACAGTCTTGAACTCTTGATGCATGTATGTACTGCTAGTAATTCTGCATGTGTGTGGTTAGTTGCAGATAGACTGTCATGAAAGCCAAGAACCCAATCTCCTCTGCCCTAAAAGATATAAAATAGATAGTAATTCATATCTTAGAAAATTCAATACTAGTGAGTTTATGGAGAATTTATTTTGTAAATTGTTATGGTGATTGAAGTTCTGGGTGTGCCAGATGCAAAAAGGAAGGATGTTGTATCAGTTATAATGAGCATTGTGTGTGTTATTGGGAGTGCTCATAAGCATGCCAAGCCATTGAGATTGGTTTTGATTTAAAGAGGGTATAGTAATATGACCCAATTTTGTCCAAAAACCAAGAAAATATGCTCAATGGGTTCCTTTGTATTTTCTTATAATTTAATGAGTAGATTATACTGGGTCTTGTGTTGATAGAATCATATATTATTATAAGCATGAAGCTCTCAACTTAAAAGTTGAATTACTATTTTGCCCTTATTTTATCTCTAAACTAAATAAATATTAATACATAATTAATTTAATATTAGATAATATTTTCTTATTTAAATTCATGCCTCTAGACACAATGGTTCAAATTCTTTTGGGAAATAGTTACAAGAAGAGGAAAGACCAAAAGTTGTATTTTCTTAATAAATGTGTATATCAATTCTTCTTTATCAAAATCAATTTAATTTTGGCTTGGAACTGTGTCAGTGATTATTTCTTTATCACCTTTTGTTGTTAATAGAGAAAAGATATACAAGAAGTAGTATAGACACTAAAGGTAATTTCACTCATATTAAATCTTTATGTTTTTTCTTTTTTATTATTTTATTTATTTAATCTTGATTTTGTTTATTGTATTTTAATATGTTTTCTTTAAGTTTTTGATCTTGTTTTCATCAAATTGTGCTAAGAATCTGTATACAATTTGTTAATTTTGTGTGATCTTTTTAGTGTTATTTGCTTTTGATTCTTCTTAATATTAGATTTTGATGTATTCTTTGAATATCAACTTTTTTATTGGTTTTATGGTATTTGATATGCTTAGCCTCATTATGGTTTCAATCTAGACTAAAAGAGGTTTACACAATTATTATTTTATTTTTGTGTGGTCTTGTTCATATGTTGTATCATTGAATGTTTCTTTATATTTATTTTTTGACTATTTTTAGTAATTTCGAAATGTATTCTCGAGGTATTGCTCAATTTTATACGTTATGTGATAGTTTTCTATTTTTTATCTTGGGATTTCAATTTTTGTTGGTTCTTTGACGAACTTTTTCATCCTTTAAGAAATGTAGTTATTACTGTCAACACATAGTATATGATCATAGAGACATTAACTTTCAGAAAGTCATCGTAGTAATGCCACTTTTATGGTAACAATTAAAATAATATGGTTGAACCTCACTTTTATGGTACCAATTAAATTGAAAAGTCATGCATATATATAATACAAGTGTATGTAATACAAATGACCAGTGATCTAAATATATGGTTCTCATATCTATATTTGATAATAGGGTAATATTACTTGACGTTTCAATTAATTCACAAAATTTGGAGTATACATGTCACCCTTCATTGTTTCAAGTTTATGATTATTTTTCTAAAAATCTACTTTATGTCTCATTTATATATTTTATACTTGTGTCATTTAAAAAAAATGAAATATTAATTAATAGGGTACACGTGCGTTGCACGTGAGCAAAGACTAGTTTATATAAAAACGTGTAAGACATCTTTTGTGGTTGCAAAGTCACGTAAAAGAAAACAATCTTTGTAGGAGCTCTTGGCCTCATTTGTTTTTTTTAATTAAGATGAAGATGTTTGAATGTAAAATATTAAGATTTGTATCTAGATCTGAATAATGAATTATTTATATGGTATGTTCTTCAACATCTAAATATGCGTAATTTGTTTATTTACAACCATAATAAATATGAAATTCAAATAAAAAAGTACTTCGTTTGGTCATTTTTACTTGTCATTCATTAAGAAATAATTCTTGATATAGGTATTTTATCATATTGTCCCTACTAAATAATGTTTAGTATTGGGTCTTGAAAAATGATACATAGAATAATGTTTAGTGTTCGGGGTCAAACATGGAAAAAATAATTGTTTTTCTTGATATGTCAAATATGACAAAGTAAAAATGAAATTTTATTTCAGGAATAAGTGACAAGTAAAAGTGAACGGAGGGAGTAATTAAATATTTGAAAAAATCAAAAATTGAATTAAATAAAAATACTTCTTGAATAAAAATGAAATATTTATGTTTGGCGGAGATGGTTTATAATGATGGTTGTTATAATGGTGTGTTACTAAAGAATAATTGTGGTGGTAATAGTTGTGATGGTGGAGCGGTTGGTGTTTTAGAAATTGAGGTAATGACTGTGGTGGTAGGAGTTCTAATGGTGAAGTTGGTTGATATTAGTAGTTAGAGGTGTTGATGATGGTGATGATGTGTTGGTGGTTGTAGGTGATGGTGCTAATTATGTTGATGGAGATGATTAGTAGTAGGATTGACTATAATGGTCATAGTGACTCATAGTACAGTGATAGTGGCGGTGGAGGTGACGGGATGATGGAGGTGTTAGATATGGTGGTGGTTGAAATGAATGAAGTAGTTTGTAGTGGTAACTTGATATTGCCAATGGTAATGGTGGAATAGTTGCTGGTGGGCAATGTTAAGCCCTTAGGGCGGAGAATTTATTTCCATGAATTGGACAACCCAAAATTTAGTGGCAATAGCACACGAGAAATAATTAGGAATAGTGTTTCAAGTAGCTTTGGGTATAGTTCAATCAATATGAGAGGTATTTAATTGAAAAACAATCGATAATTTATTCCTTGTATTGTCAATGATGTAGTTGAGATCTTTCGATCTTCTTTTTCTATGTAGAAAAACCTAAATATTTATCAAATAAAAATATAATTATGTTTCAGATTTAGAAAATGCTCTCAGGCACTTTAATCAAGGTATGTCAGCTTTTAGCTTAAATTATTCAAATTCTAGGTTTCAGATGGGTAAATCCGGCAAGGCTGTCGGACCACACCCAATAGGGGAGGATATCATCTATTACAATGCAGGGTTCAAATCCTATGACATTACGAGATGCAAAGACGAGGGTGGAAAATGGTTTGAATGGGTGGAGCGCATCAGAAAATTGATGAGAGGAGTGAAAGTTAGCATTTAAGTATTGAAATGGTTAGTTACAGTATTTATTGAAGCTTCAAAGATACACGGAAGGACAGTAAAGGTGGAACATGAAGGACCACTTTGCAGATTTTTATTACATTCTTAAATACAATTGAAGTGGAAAATACATCAGCTTCATAGCATTACAAGGGCAAAAAAAGTCTGTCATAATAACTAAGGAGCCCACACCCAAAGGAGGCTGGGGGAATAAAGCTCACAAGATTGATGGGTTCATTTTGAGCCAACTAAAACACAAAGGACTACAGTGAAGGACAGAAAATAGCTTCAGAAAAGTCTTACAAAGAAGCCATCTTCCAAGATAGATGAATGACAGAGGCAACAGAGAAGGTCGAAATACAGAGTACAGCGAAAAAATAAGTATCACAGCTGGTGAATCGCAATCGGTGAATGATTTTTTAAATAGGTGCATCGTAGGAAAATTTCAATGTCAAGCAGACGAAACCCCCAGTTTGAACGATGTAAGAAAATAAGCTTGTAATTCGTGGAAGTTGGCGATACAAGTCAAAGTGTATGCCATGAATGATGGATATTGCATGTTTTGATTGCCATCCAAAATGGTAGCAGAGCATGTCTTAACAGGTCAGTGGATCTAGATAAAGATGAAGTTGGGGCTTGAATGGTAGAAACCAACGATAGGTTGCTGGCCGACAGAGATAAGTAGAGATTGGGTATGGATTAGGTTGGGTTTACCTATGAATTTATGGTCACAAAAATTCTTCAAGGAGATCAGTAACACATATGTGGAGGCTTTATCGAGACGGGGGAGGAAACTTCTCTAAAGAATCACCTTCATTGGGCTGGAATCAAAGTACGAGCTGATGGTAAGAGGATTCCCAGAAAAGTAGAAGTAACCTGCGACGGCTTCACTCACACCATTCCGGTATGGTGCGAAGCTCCAGTCGCAATAAGACTATCTAAGGAGAGGAGTGAGGAGAAAGGCAAATATCCAATGGTCAATACCCAGAATCAACTTTTGCAGAAGATAAAGGAGGCACAACCAATGAAAAAGGTGGATGGGCACGTGGGGACTTCAATTAAGGTGTCTCGCATGTAAATGGGCCTGAGATTTATAGGAGGAGAAAATAATGTGTATAGCAGGAAAAAATTAGGTCAAAAGGAATTTTTGGGCCCAAAAAACTCAGGGTTAAATTTTTTCGACCCAATTTCTGTGGAAAGTTCTAGAGCCCAATAATTAATAACTCATCCGATAGATATAGTAAATATTGAGATATCAGCAAACAAAGCAAAGGAAAATAAATTTCAACGCCAGATCACGCAATGGAATAGAGGCTGAAAGGAACTGGAAGTCGTAAGACAGAGTGTGGAGTAGGCAGTCACGAATAGAGAAGAATTGGGGGAGAAGAGTATAACAGTAATTGTACAACCATTGGAGGAAGGGGATTTAGACGGATGTACAGGGGAAGCTATTTCATTGGGTATTCAATTTCTAGAAGAAGACATGAGCACTTCAGATAGATGCAACAAAATATAATCAAACTAAGCTCAGTATTTGGGGTTAATTTTAAACGGTGTGACGAAAAGGCGAAGGAGTTGTTTATGAGGATCGATAGCAATAAACAAGGAAACAAGGGGGAACAGAGTAAACAAACAACAGGCAAGAGAAAAGGAGTATTATAACTAAGAAGGCTGCAATTGTATTCTAAGCTTTATAGCAATGATACTAGAAGTAAAGGGGGGAGGGGGGTTAGCCATTATGGATCAATGAATTTAAACATTGTGTCATGGAATGTGAGGGGGCTAAATTGTGGGAGGAAAAGGAGTATTATCAGGAACATGATAAGAACTTGTAAAGCAGATGAGGTATTTTTCGAGAGACAAAAATGGAAGGGGAGATAGTTGTTAAAGTTAAATAAATCGGCGGTACTAGATAGGCAGATGACATGCAACTCGAAGCTAATGTAACAAGGGGAAGCATAATAATTATATGGGATAAAAGAAGATGGGATGGGGAAGTGAGTAGTGTCAGTGCATATTCAGTTTTTGTTTGTTTCTCTGGGAAGAATCTGGATTTTAAATGACATCCAACAGGTGTCTACGCCCCGAATGATAGAGCAGAAAAGGAAGAAATTGGTGGGAGCTAGGGGCAGCAAGAGGTCTATTCACGTGCCCTTGATCCTATGTGGGGATTTCAAGACTGTGAGGTATCCTTTTGAGAAGTACAACTGCAACAGAATCAACAGGGCAATGAAAAATCTATCAGAGTTCATTGAAGACATGGAATTTATGGACGTAGATTTAGCAGGGGAGATTTCTTTTGGAGAAGAGGTGACAACCACTCCACAACAGCAAGGCTAGACAGGTTTCTGATCTCTGAAGAATGGGACTCAAATTTCAGGAACATTAAACAATCTGTCTTACAGATAATGGTCTCAGATGACTCCCCATTAATAGTACAATGTGGAGAATGATGGACAACCAAATCATATTTTAAGTTAGAAAATTGGTGGTTGACTACTGATGGATTCAATGATAGAGTTAAGATCTGGAGGGAGTCTTTTCGCTTCCATGGAAAACCAGACTTTGTAATTGTAGCAAAGCTAAGGGCCTTGAAATCTAAATTAAAAGAGTGGAGCAAGACCAATCAAGGCAATCTGAGTCAACAAAAGCAATTGGTGTTAACCAGTTAGCAGAATTTAAAATGATACAGGACCATAGAATTTTGGAGGAAGAGGAGATAACTTCCAAATTGGCTCTTACTACTGAGCTTGAGAAGATAGCTAAAAAGAGGAAACAACATGGAGACAGAGATCTAGCGAAGTATGTCTTAAATAGGGGGATAGGAATACAAGCTTCTTCCACAAAATAGCAAATACACATAGAACAATCAACACTATTAATAAGATTAAAGTCAGAGATGAGCTATTGACTGAGCCCGCTAAGATACAAAAGGAGATCACAGAGTACTATGAGAAGTTATATGTTGAAACTGAGGACTAGAGATCAAACTTAGAAATGTTAGGGTGCCCTAAGATTTATGAGGATGACAATAACTAAATGATGTCCCCTTTTGAAGCACAGGAAATCATAGAAGGCATAAAAGCATGTGCCGGGAACAAGGCCCCTGGCCCAGATGGTTTCTCCATGGCTTTCTTTAGCCAATGTTGGGAAGTCATCAAAAAAGAAGTGGTAGCGGTAGTTTGAAACTTCCATGAGTAAGGGTATTTGAGAAGAGTATAAATGCTACTTTTGCGACCTTGATACCAAAAAAGATGGGGTTGTGGAACTAAATGACTTCAGACCAATAAGTCTAGTAGGAGGAGTGTACAAGATAATTGCAAAACTATTGACCGAAAAACTAAAAAAAAGTGATACATAAGCTAGTGGATAGATCAAGAACATGCAGATCATTGATGCAATATTGATAGCCAATGAAAGTGTAGACTCCAGGGAGAGAGACAAGCAACCAGTGATCCTATGTAAACTGGATATCCAAAAGGCATATGATCATTTGAGTTGGAACTTTTTGATGAATCTGTTACACTGCATGGGATATGGACCAAAATGGCTATAATGAATTAGACAGTGTATAAGCTTAGTGAAATTCTCTATTCAGATTAACAGAAGCCTGTGTGGCTTCTTCTCATCATATAGAGGTGTGAGACAAGGGGACCCCTTATCCCTTTTCTCTTTATCTTGGCTATGGAAGGACTGAACAACCTATTCCAGACAACAAAAGTAAAGGGTTGGATAAGAGGTTTCCAAGTGGGAAATAATACAAGAAATAACCTAGAGATTACTCATCTACAATATGCAGATGACACTCTAGTTTTTGTGATACAGTAGAGGAATAGATGCTGATTTTGAGGGTCATCTTCAATATTTTTGAGGTTGTTTTACGTTTGCACATAAACTGAAGCAAGAGTTTCATCTATCTAGTCAACGCAGTGATAAATATTGAAGAATTAGCCAACACACTAGGAGGTAAATTGGGTCAATTACCAACAACCTACTTGGAAATGCCTTTAGGGTCTAAGAGCAAGTCAAAAGAAATATGGAGTGGAGTAATT
Source organism: Solanum habrochaites (assembly GCA_027704765.1). Classification (NCBI taxonomy): domain Eukaryota; kingdom Viridiplantae; phylum Streptophyta; class Magnoliopsida; order Solanales; family Solanaceae; genus Solanum; species Solanum habrochaites. The sequence goes on along the minus strand of JAKWJA010002499.1, from coordinate 50,585,052 downwards.
GAGAAGTGTGAAACGAAGCTTGCAAATTGGAAGTGTCAATATTTATCGTTAGGTGGCAGACTAACTCTAGTTAACACTGTCCTAGATTCCCTTCCCTCGTACATGATGTCATTATTCCCTATACCAGCCAAGGTAACCAAGAGGTTGGATGCGATTAGGAGGAACTTCTTATGGCAGGGAAGCGAAGATAAGAGAAATTACCATTTGGTCAAATGGGAGGAACTGCTGGTAAGTAAGAGAGGGGGTGGACTCAATATCAGGGAGCTGAAAACCCAAAACAAAAGTTTGATGATGAAATGGTTGTGGAAATTTGTCTCACCAAAAGTATCTCTATGGAAGGAAGTAATAATAGAAAAATATGGCATGGAGGATAAATGGATGACAGAGGTGGTCACCAACCCTTACAATTGTAGTGTATGGAGGTCTATCAGGAACCTATGGCAGTAGAACAAGCTGCAAGGTGGGCAATGGAGAAAATTAGCTTTTTGGAATGACATTTGGTGTGGACATGATTCACTTAAACATGTTTTTCCTGTACTAAATAGTTTGAGCCAAGGACAAGAAGCAACAGTGGCAAAGTTATGGACAGGACAAGGGTGAAACCTGTTTCTAAGAAGGGGCCTAAATGATTGAGAGATGACAACCATAGCAAGATTTCATGATACAATGCAAATGATTATCAATCTGACAATAGAGGAAGATAGACTAGTATAGAAGGGAGAGATGGGGGGGGCGGGGGAGAGTTCACTATAAAATTAGCATATAGAGAACTCAAGTCTGCGAAGGAGCAACATGCAAGATGTCCCAGGAGGATGATTTGGAGAACAGAAATTCCCTACAAGGTGAATTACTTCATATGGCTCTTGGCAAAGCAGACAGTCAAACCCAATCTACGTTCTAGATTCTATCTATGTGAAGAACATGTGGAGACAGTCAACCATCTCTTTTTACACTACAAATGGACTGATCAATTATGGCAAATGTTCATCCAAAAGAGGAAGATTAAATGGACAAAGCCTGGGAGTATTATAAAAGTCCTACAATGCTGGAACAGGGATGGAAATGCTAGAAAAAATGAGAAGAGATGGAGGATTGTCCCACCTTGCAATTGGTGGACAATTTGGAAGGAAAGGAATCAAACATGTTTTGAAGGAAAATAGAACAAAAATTCAGAAGATAAAGATTGATTGCCCAGGGCTTTATTATTATTGGTGTAAGCAAGTAGTGATAGGAGATGCTGAATATGCATTTAATATTATTGTTTGGTTGTAACTAAAAGACCTTAGGAACGATGTAAGTAAAACTTTTTGGAGGGGGACTATACTTTGATGTAGTATACCTATGGATATATAAAATTAACATTACCTTTCTAAAAAAAATATTTATCAATGAATCGGTGAAGAAAATGTCAAGACTAGATGTGATTAGTTGAACAAAAGTAGTGTGACAATTTTGAATTTGGTTCCATTGATCATTTGGCCAGAGAGACATTATTTTGTATAGTTGAGGGATTTAGTTAGCTTTAGTCATAAGAGTTAAATCATTGATGTAAAAGAGATGAGAAACTTAGAATCTCTAGAGTTCAGAGTGATAGACAATAATTTCATACATAATCCAGATTATTCAACCAAATTGCAAATATGTACAGCTGGTCCTTTTGAACTTAAGGTCTTGTCCCAGATTTCATATCACTACTATTGCTTTCGACTATACAATAGGATTTTAACTGTTACTATCTACACATATATGGGTATCCTCTCATGGTCCCTAGTATGTGTTTCCATGATTTCATCTTCTCTTACTTTTTTCTCTTTTTTCATTAACACGTCGTTTTTTGTATTCCTCTTATTTTTACACTAAAGAATGAAAGAAAAATGATATAAGAATATGAAACTCAAATGTGTGGAAAAGATTTTAGTAGTGGATATTCGGTAATATTTCATGACAACTCAATTCCTTTTGAGTCAAGCTTATGTCATCAATGATCCTGCAACCTTGTGTTCTAACCTTTATCTGCAGATATTGAGTTAACAATCTCTATATGAAGATTTTTATGATTGAAGATGTGCTCTATTAAGTGATTTTCAGTCCATAATGCGACTGTAAATCACCTAAAATTTGATAATTTATTGTGATTTATAGTTATAGTTTGAATATTTATCGAGGTGAGTGAGATTAGAAGACAAAAGAGAGAGGCGAACAAGATTTAGAAGAGAAATGCGAGTAAAATTGTATTCGATAAATATAAATTCTATCAGTTGGTTACTGTCCAATGCAAATAAGCTGATACAAACTGTATTTGACACATATGCATGTACATGTGATACATATATGTTGATGCCAATTTTATGTCATTTGTATTCACTAGCGATGCAAAATACAGAAAATACAAGCTGATACAGAATGTATCAATTATATTTATTATCTCTCGTATAGTTTGTATTTGTTCATGATACAAAAATACTTCTTATATTTGTTGGATATAGACCCTCTTATCTCGCCTGTATTCATTCGCGATATAAAAATACAGGATATATTTGATACATACAAGCTGATGCGAGATGTATGTTAATATAACCACTAGACTTATACAATTAATAGTTTTTTCAATTAACTTTTTTCTATGCAACTATTTCATGTATTTAGTATAATATAATTAATGAAAATACATAAAATAAAATATGCTCAATGAAATACAGACGCAAAAAGGATTTTTCAAAAGAAAATAAGAATAAAAACACATATATCAAATGTAGAATGAGTAGAGAAAAGCAGAAAGAGAAAAGGAGAAAAAGATGCAAGTAACGCACACCAAGGAAAACACAACAAAAAGGTTAAAAATGAGCAAATAAAATGAGATACAGAGAGAGAGAGGAGAAATGCTAAAACGGTGAAGTATAGCAATAAAATGTAATTTTTTTAAAGCATCATTATGTTTAGTCATAAATTAATTACATAATGCGTGCTTGCTAAATCATGTAAACATTTATAAAATTCTAAAAATGACTAACTTTTGTGACTAATTAAAAATTTATAGCTATTATTTAGAAATTTACTATTAATAACAATAAGAGAGTGTCATCAATATTGACAGAGAGGAGAGATACAATTTGTATTTGAAGAGTACTTGTCTCTATGAATAGAATAAGTACAAACATGTTGATACAAGTTGTATTAAGTACATACAAGTTGTTACAAAAAAGTACGAGATATATTATTCGTGTTACATAGATAAAAGAAATACATATTGTATTACTTGGAGAAAATACATAAAAACCCCATAAAATTGGCAGCTAAACTTACTTTAAACCTTAACCTAAAATTACACGTGTATTTAAATACCTCCCTTAATATTTTTTAAGTGATTTAAACACCACTTAAGGGATGATGTGGCAGGGAGAGAGAGTGAGTGTACTCTCCTTAAAGCAGGTGAAAAAGAGAAAAAAAAGTTGAATCTTTTTAAAGTCCTACACATGACCTTTTTTTATTAGTCGATATATAATGAATATTTTAAATATTTTTTCTTGATATATTAACTCTAAAGAAGGGCCTAAATTACCCTTCAAGTATAGGAAATGGAACAAAAATGTTCTCCTTCCATCTTTAGGCTCCTAAATACCCTTCCATCTACCTATATGGACCTATATCACCCTTCCACTTAACAGATTCTTTAAGAATAATAATTCATCCTTTCATTATTCACGTGAAAACTTTTAATTGGCTAAATTTAAATTAAGCAAAAATACTTTCCACCATTAAAGAGGTCTCCTCAGTTTCATGTTCTCCAATCCCAGCTTTTCTCAATGGAGAAAATCTCAAAAAACTCAAAAAACTCAAAAGAAAAAAAAACTGCATTTTTCATGGCATTCCTAGGGATGGCAAGGGGACGGGGAAGGGGACTGGGGGACGGGACAAAGGGGGACGGGGAGAGGGGATTTGACACGGGACCGGTTGTGGGGGGACCGGGATTGGGGGACAAAAATAGGTCCCATCCCGTCCCACTATATATACGGGATGGGATAGGATTTGGGGGGATGGGATGGGACGGGACGGGACGGGACGGGACGGGGGATTCTTTTTTTAAATATTTATATATTTTTATTGAAATTATACGTCTTTAGCTAATAAATTTTAAATTTAATTTTTGATTTTCAAATATCAAAATAAATTTTCAAATTTAAAGTTTCAATTTTCAAATTTTAAGATTCATGTTTCAAATTTCAAGTTTCAACTTTAAAGTTTTAAATTTCAAATTTGAGAAGTTTAAATTTGTAATTTAAATATTTTAAAGTAATGTAAATTGTAAACTTTAAATTAAGTATTTTAAAATTAGTTTAGTACTTTAGTATATATTTAATTGTATATATTAAAATTAAAATGCAAAACAATAATTGTATTAAAAAAACTTGAACAAAAGTTAAAACCTTCAAATTTATTCAATAGAACTAAGAAGTTACAACTTACAATTAACAAATATTAGTGGAGTAACTAATCTACGCAGCCACCTTCTAGGAAGGGTTCTATTTCAATAAGTTCTCATACGTAAAACTAATATTTGTTACAGATATTAGATGAGTAACTAATTTTACGCAGCCACCCTCTAGGAAGGGTTCTGTTTCAATTAGTTCTCGAATGTAATCTAAAAATATCTGTTTTCTCCTTCAAAATTTAATTCTAATTATCGCATCATATCGATGGTGATATCCTCCGGTGTTGGCAAACTTGTTAGAAATTCTTGTGCCTCTAATTCATCATCACTGCATTCAATTTGTGTTTTGATCCAACTTGCTTGTTTTTTACTTAACTTTGGCAAATTGTTATTTCTCCTTTCGGTATTGGATCAGTCTCTAAATAAAACTGTTGTTTCCAAACTGTCTTCCATCAATGAATGTCTATGATCACCAATTTGAAACCTTGCCGCACTGAAAGCAGTCTCTGATGCAACTGATGAAGCTTGAATAGCTAGAACATCACGAACCATTTTGCTCAAAGTTGGAAATGCATCGTTTCGCCTACTTCACCATCCTAATAAATCTTCATTGCCATCTTTGATTTCCAATGCTTCTAAAGATTGATTACGATATTCTTCAAAATTATCACGGTTAGTAGAATTAAGACCAAGAAAACCTCGCATATAACATGAAATTGAAAGTGACGAATCAATCTCAACATTAGAAGTTTGACCAACTTCACCTTGAAAATTTTCAGTAGTTCTATATTTTTCATACAAAACTTTTGCTACTACTTTTATGCTAGACTTACACGCTTGACAATTTGAAAATTTCTTTCGGTAAATTTCTAAAGTTTCATAAAAATGTCAACAAGGCCTTGCACACTTGTAATTTATAAGCAGGATGAAGTAAAGTAGCCGTTAAAAAAACGAGGATAGGAAAGGAAAAATTTTTTAAATTTTTCAATCATACCTTCAATTGCAACTCTAAATTTATCTATTTTTTATATTTACAAAATTGAATTGAAAGAGCACAAATATTTATTAATACGGATGAAATAGTAGGATAATAAATTCCTGAAAACATGGTAGTAGCATCATAAAAAAGTCTTAAAAATTGTAATAGTTCTTTAGTTTCTTCCCAATCTTCATCACAAATTCTATCTAATGGGTCAGCATTATGAGCATTAAAAACCATTTGTATGGGTCTTCTATATTTATATGCAACCGAAAGCATTTCGTAAAGAGAATTCCACCTTGTTTTAATATGTTTTGGAATTTTTCTAGGTGACAATTCACGTAGTGAACAATGCTCATTAAATTCCCTAATTCTAGCAGCATTGTTTGTGTGAAAAATCCAGGTAACAGCATATTCAACTTTTATGCTACCACAATCAAATAATGAAATACCATCTTGTACAACTAAATTTAATATATGTGTCACACATCTAACATGACAAACATTATTGTCAATTGGACATAATCTAACTTTTAACATGTTAGCAGCGTTTGTATTATTAGATGCATTATCTAATGCGATAGACATTATTTTACCTATAATCATGTAATAATCTAAAACACTTAAAATATTTGCAGCTAAATATGCACCAGTTTTTTTCTCTATACATAGTTTGTAACTTATAATTCTTTTTTGCAAACTCCAATTATGATCAATCCAATGTGCAGTAATAGTTAAATAATCATTTTCATTAACACTACAACCCATGTCCGAAGTTATAGACACTCTACTATCTAATATGCTAAATAGACAACGAAGAAATTGACAATGTTTACCTTGATATTCAAAAACATCAGATTTAACAGTATTTCTTGAAAAGCCTCTATAATCCGGATTATAAGTTTGTTGAATATATTCAACAAAATCGGGATTTGAAGGAAAACTATAAGGCAAACCACAAACAGAAACCATTTTAGCTAAATTTTCCCGATCTAATTCCTTATTATATTTACGTTGTGTTATTGGACCAGCGGGTTAAAAGGATCTAATGTTCCTTGAACCATGTTAGAAGCCCCTATCGATGCATTACCGGTAATATCTAATTCATTAATTGAATTTCCTTTTTTCTATTGGCTAATGCTTTAGCTTCTTTATATTGAATCGGCACACAAGATAACAAATGTCTATTTAATCCCCCCGTTCCACCTTGACCCCCACCTTGTTTATGTTTAAAAGGTTGCTTACACTTGTTACAAATAGCAACACTATTTTCTTTATCAAAAGTCACAAATTTCCACACAATAGAAGTTTTAGGTCGTTGATACTTCACCTTCTCCCTTGTGGGAGGTATAAGGGGTGGATGTCCAAAATTTTGCTCCGGTAAATTGATACTCTCATTTGGAACTTCTTTCACCAGACTAGTAGGTGTTTCTTCTAACTCCTCTTCTCTCAAATCATCTTCTACTTCTTCACCTGAATTTTCATCAACATTAGGATTAATATTACCATAACGTCGTTCTAAACTTTCGTGATCGAGTTGAACATTTGAATCAATATTATAAGGAGTATCATCAACATAAGTAGAATCATTTATGTTAAATCTAACTCTACTCGTTGATTTAGATGAAGTACCACCACTTTTACTACTCTTTTTTTCTTTACTATTTTTTTTTTTACCAAAATTGAATTATTTAAAAAGTCTACTTTCTGGAAGTTACTTGTGCTTTCTCTTTCCTGTACCGCTATTTTTTTTTTGCTAGAACTCATACTTGATTATTTATATATATATATATATATATATAATATATATATATATATATATATATATATATTATATATATATATATATAGTGTAATATAAAAATAATAATAACACAAAAGTAAGACGAATAATAAAATATGAATATTATGAAACCAATGTACCAAACGTCTGCGTTAATAGCAGACGTTAAACCGATTGTTGAAGCTTGTGATTTGTAGTAACTTGTAATTTGTAACTCCAAGTCTCCAACCAATACTTCATAACAAATATGAGATAATATAATTATATTTATTGATATAATATGAAAATTTTGAATTGAAAATTGAAATATATGGATTCTAATAATATGAGAATTAAAATTAAATAGAAATTAAGATTGACACTTGAGACTTGAGAGTTGAGGGGATATAGAAAATAGATGAGAGAAATGAGAATAGATGATTTTGTAAGAAATAGTAGGAGATAGGTGTATTTATAGTATTAAAAATGGGTTAAAGTGTAATTATTATAACTTGAGGGTTTAAAATAAAGTTTTAAAAGTAGGGGGGTGGTAGGGGGGGTAGGGGGTGTTTGGGAACACAAAAAGGGGGGATGAGCCGGGCCGGGACTGGGCCGAGTCGACCGGGACGCAGGGGTGAATCAGCCCCTGACCGGTCCCCTCATCCCCCACCCCTTAAACCCCTTAAACCCGGGGGGATGAGCCGGGTTCGGGCCAAGGCGGGTCAGGACGCGGGGCGGGCCGGGCCATCTCGGTCCCCCTGCCACCCCTAGGCATTCCGATCAATAAATCCTCAAATTATCCCAAACTTCTTCATTTCCTAAAATTTTGAAATTACCTACAATTCAATTGCCAAAAAGTGTTCTTTCCTAAATAATATGTGTATCCACTGACGAAAATTTTAAAGAATTAATGAATTTGCAAAAAATATCAAATGGGTATTAACCGATTTTGCGAAAAGAATCGAATAATAAGGTGCTTATTCAAGATCCATCTAGAGTTTCTTCATTTTTTATGAATAGTTTGTTTGTTAAAGCTAAACATGTAAAAGGGGTTAAAAGGAAATTTTGAGAAATTAAGAGGAGAAGAAGATATGATATGTTGAGGAGGAGACAGAAAAGAAGTAACAGTAAAAAATATATATAAAAACAAATAAACAAGGATCTACAGATTACAATACATATCATTTGAACTATATCTATTCATTAAGAAAAAGAAAATCTACTCTATAAATTATCCCAAAGATTATATCTTGACAATGATGGAGAGAAAGGCAATTAGCAGAATGGAGAATTCTAAGTGAGTCAGTAGAGTTTAGTTGTATCCTAGTATAATTAAAAAGAAATTATTATTTTTGGTTAATTTAAGTTTCAACCAATTATAGACTGACATGTCATTAATAAAACAATTAATTATTATTTTTAAAGAATCTGTTAAGTGGAAGGGTAATATAGGTCCATATAGGTAGATGGAAGGGTATTTTGGAGCCTAAAGGTGGAAGGAGGACATTTTTGTTCCATTTTCTATACTTGAAGAGTATTTTAGGCCCTTCTCCGATTTTTTTTTATATTTAGAGATATATAGAATTAGGGGTCCCACCTTTTGATTTCTTTAATTTTTTCTTTTTATTTTGTTGTCTTCTTCAATTCACCTTTTTCTCCATTGAAACACCTCCTCCTTCATCTTCCGCCCCACTTCAAACTATTTTCATTTTACTAGTCATCTACTAGTTCGTAAAATTGAATACCAAAGCGATTATTGACGTTGATTTCGCTCTATATTATTGATGTCATTTTCGTAAATATAAACTTTCTTGAATTTTGAGTGACCCATTTTGACTTCTAGATCTATTCAAACATTTCTCGTAGAATTTATATTTTTTTTATCAACTTTCTTATGTAATATTCATTGCTTATTTGAGTTGTCAAGAAAAAATGGACTTTAAAAAAATCATTATCCAAGAGGGTAAATTCGTGGGGTGGATTCGAAGAAGATAATGTGAATATTATATTTAAATTTTTTTAGTTATTTAAAAAAATTGTTGAATAGTGAAGAAGAAGAAAAGTAAGTATTAAAGGTTGAAATGGTGAACATCTAGGAAGAAGTAAGAGAGGGCGTGGGGTGGGATGGGGGTGGGTATTCATTTATAAATTAATTAATTGATATAATTAATCTTAAAAAGTGTTCTAATAAAAAATAGTGAATAAGTAAGAAAGAACTAGAAACTAATGACGTGGTACCTACATTGTTATATGTGACATTTACATGGCTATGATGTGGCAGGTGAGAGTGGTGTTATAGTATCAGGGTGAAAAAAATCATTTCGAATTTGATAAAAGAGGGTATTTAAACGCCTGTATAATTTAAGTACTAAAGTAAGTTTTGCTGCTAAGTTTAGGGGAATTTTTTTATGTATTTTTTGTATTACTTTGTATTTATCCGCTCTTATTTTCTTGTATTCAATACATTTTGTATTCTATGCATACAATGCTCTTGTACATTGATACAACCATTAAGTGATACAATTGAATTGATAAAGTAGATTCAAGTATCTTCTTCTTTTTCATATATATTAGTTTTCTACATATGACATAATATAATCGATACAAACACTCAAAGCAAAATACATGAAAGAAAATCATGTAAAGAATTTTTCAAAAAAAATAATGAAAAGACACGTTTGATTGATAGTGTATATCTAAGAGAAGAAGAAAAAAGGATATAAAAGAAGCAAACAAAGCTAGAAAAATGAGAGAGGATATGAGGGATGGAGAGATGAGCAAGAGAAAGAGAGAAAAAAGAGATTGGATGTGTGTTTCGTAAACTATTGAGTATTGAGTCATAATTTAAGTAGAAAACTCACACTCTCACTAGTTTACTAGGGATCTGATTGGCCATAGATTTTACAGGTGAAATTTGAGAAAAAAACTTGGCAACTGTGTTTATCCATATATACAATAATACAATCTTGCCATTATGGCAAATTTTTTTTTCACAATAACCCAAATTCTGAATTACTAGAAAAAAACTAGTATTTGGGCCAAACTAACATTATTTGGAAGCTTTCAGAAATTCAAATTTTATTATAGACTTTTATCATTTAAAAATCACTATATATGGTAGTTATTTGTGTTGTATTACATATTTTTTTTATGTGAACATCAAAATAATGATGAAATATTCAATGAATATAAAATTGATGATATGATTATTGATGAAAATAACAAATAATTGACTTAGGGCAACAAACTCATGTATTTCGTCTACTTCACAATTTATGAAATGGTGCGTGTTGCACTAACTCCGAACTACCACATTGCTCTAATATCATGGACACTACTTGTTATTTGTTGCAACGAAGATCCAACTTGTTGAGAAGTCACGCATCTTGTTATTCTATCTTGCTATGTAATACAAACTTAAACTTATGGTTAGTTTTGATGATTTTTAAAACTTGTGGGTATAAATCTCATTTCTTAAAAAAATGAAATAAGTTTTTAGTGCTACGATCAAATACATGGTGAAATTTCACCTAAATTCTAACCCAAATAATATTTGCCAAAAGTATTAGAAATCTATGGTCAAATGTTAGCTAGGTATAGAACTCATAATTTTGGAACAATTTAAAATGTGTTTTTGATCCTTTACTTAAAAAAAATAAAAATAGCATGGATACTATTTACGACTAGTTTCAAATATATACAATAAACTAATTAGTTTACAACAAATATAATCATGTTTTATTTACATATAAAATAGCCAAAAGTCATAGGAAATATACACTATTTATACACTATAGTTTGCCAAAAGTTATAAAAAGTATACATTGACGGTACAATATATCATATCTATAAAATTTAGAATATCTATACATGAGCTATACACTGACTATACATTATGATACATTTCAAAAACTTAATATAATTTCATTATATATGAAATATGTATTGACTATACACGAAGTATATAATTATTCAATCTCGATCAACTCAAAATTACCTCTGAACAATTTCAAATTTTAGATATTTAATTTTTTTGATGTTTTGAATCTTTTAAATATAATTCATTCAAAATGATTCACATTTAGGTTATGTCAATAATTTTTTTTTATAAAAAAGAAAGCCACAAGAAGAAGCAGCAACAACAACAACAAAAGGAATCAACACAAGCAACAAGAAGCAGCATAAGGAGTAGAAAAGACCATGTTGAAGCGGACCAAATTTTTTGCAAGGAAAAGTGTCAAAATGACTATTTATTACTTATTTTTTTTGAAGTGGATTAGTTTTTATGTAAGAAATATAACCACATGCATATTTTAGGATTGACAATGGGGCGGGATGGATGTGGGGGCAGAGAGGGTTTGAGGCGGAGTGTATTTAAAGTTGTATTGGGCAGATTAAAGTGAGTTTTTTTTTTTTAAAATTCATACGGGACGGAGCAAGACGAGTTGTGGGTTTATGTAATTTTATGTGGACTCATAATTTAAACTTTTTACATTTTGTAAGAGTGATAAAATACCATTTATTAAGATAATGTCTTTAGAGTTACTAAAATATTCAAGAAAGTAAATGAAAATTGTCAACAAAATAATACAAATTTTACAGCTTTCCCAATTGACTTCTAAAAAATAATTTTTAAAATTGCTATCCTATTAAATTAATACAAACTTAATAAAAAATTAAATTTACTTTTAGTATCAAAATTAGCTATAAAAAGTATTAAAAAAATTATACGAGATAATACGGAGCAAAATGGGGCAGGGTTAAAATAAAAAAAATTTATTATGCAGACTGTATAATTTAAAATTTTTACGGGTTAAGCCAACACACCTGGCGCCATCCTTAGCATTTTGTCTAATTTGGCGGGAAAATCCACCAATTTTCTCCGTATTTTGAAACAATTGTTTATCATCATCTCTTCTAAACTGAACAAGATTAGGGATACAGTACAGGCCATGGACAAATATTTGGATCCCTTTCCCATAAACCCTAAACCCACTAAGAGGTAACCATTTTTTTCTTACTCTTTACATTGGTGAATACAAAAAGCTGTAATTTACGTGATTTTAGGTCACAATGGAAGAGAATTCTACTCGAATTGAACGGAAAATTTGATCGAAAGTATCAGCATGATGTTTCTGGATTACTCATGCAATCTTATTCAGAGGTAAAAATTATGTGTTTATGTACATTTTCATTTTCAATTTTGACTTGGGTTGCTCAATTGTGTTGTAATTTTTTTTTTAATATTTGAATTTGAAGGTTATGGCATTACATCATACTTATCACATCCATGGAGCGCCTTGTCAGACACATGTACTGCTGATCCATGCCTTTCTGTTTCCAATTGAAAAATATAACATCATTTTCTCTTGTAGGAACTAAATTTTGTTAGTTTTGATTAGGTTTATGTTTTACATCATTCTTGATTTTGAAGGGAAACTTTGCATCACAGTAGCAATTTAGACGTGTGAAAGTTTTTTTTTTGGTTATATACCTATAATTTGTTCTTCCTCATTTATTCTTATGTGAGGTTCATTCCAGGTGAACTGGTTTGTTGGTGGAGTTGATGGTGCTAACTATAGTCAAAATCCGTTAGCCGGGTATTGTGGTTTTTTAATTTGTTTCAATTTATTTGGTTGTTGATTGGAAGCAACTGAATATTACTGGTGTCCGAGTTTTGTCTTTTCGATGGGTCCTCTCTTGATTTCATGTCTTCTGTTTTCAGAGAGGGTATCTCGGCTTTGGAATTCGATAAAAAGGTAACTGCTGGATTACTTATCTCTGGAACTTGTTCTGAAGCATTTGCTATTTCTTTCTTTATCTTTTTTTTTTTTGTGGTCAGATTTCTCTTTAACAAATTTGTTGTGTTCTTCTATTTGGAAAATTTTGGCTGCTATATGTTTCCAGCTCCCATGACCTATAACTGCATTATCAGATGGTTGAAAGAACATTTGTTCATTGCTTCTATATTGTGGGACTAGATTAGTTGCCAATCTTGATTAAAGTGAAGCTACTATAAAACATACTGTAATCTGGAAGTTCTTCAAGAAATAACATTCTGTTAGCTAAATGGAAGTAAAATAGGCTTTTGTAATGCAATTCTTCATACCTTAAAACAACAACACAACAGCGACATACCCATTGTAGTCTCACACAATTGGGTCTTGAGAAGGTAGCGCGTACGCAGACCTTACTCTACCTCATAGAGAGGTTGTTTCCAATAGACCCCTGACTCAAGTCAGAGACAGTCTAGGAAAAGACATAATGGGAGTACAAAATACATTAAATAGTGACAAAAACAACGATCAATATCCTAGTAGTACTATGGCAAAATAATACTACAAACAGTCTACACGAAATAATAAATAGTCACAGGAATTGATGAACAAGAAACTATAAGAGTGATCCTACGAGTACAAGTAAGGGCACAAGACAAAGCACTCCCCTTCTAGTAGGGACACACTCCTACATATTGACCTTATACCTTAATTTGTGTCCTCACTTTCCTATCTAAGGTCACGCCCTCGGTAAATTGCAACTGTGCCATGTCCTGTAAAATCACTTCTCCTTTATATTTCTTTGGTCTACCTCTACCTCTCCTGAATCCATCCATAACCAACCTCTCACACCTTCACACTGGGGCACCCGTGTCTCTCCTTATCACTTGCCCAAAACCATCTCAACCTCGCTTCGTGCATCTTGTCCTCCACTGAAGTCACCCTACCTCATCTCGGATATCCTCATTTTTTAATTCTATCTCTCCTGGTATATCCAAAAATCCATCACAACAACCCCATCTCCGCCACTTCTCATCTTTAGAATGTGAGAGTTCTTGAACGGACAACACTCCGCACCATACAACATAGTTGGTCTAATGACCACTCTGTAGAACTTGCCTTTAAGTCTAGGTGTTAGATCAACATAAAATGTGTATTCCTGCTCTAAGTTAGAGATATGAATAGTTTTATGCTAGTTATTTAACAGCTCAGTTAGTTTTATTGATTTTATAAGGAATGGTAGGAATACCAAAAATGGATCTTTGGGTTTTCATCTATAGTGTCTCCAGAACATGTCGAACTCTACCGAGATTCTGAGAATAAGAAAAGCCACGTGGACGTCAGGACTCTCCAAAGATCAGTCATTCAACTATGTTTGTGCGTGCCCTTGAAGATCCATTATCCTTACCGCAAATCCAACACACCATCTGTTTGCTTTTTAGAGACTATTCATTACTTTTTTATCTTCCAAATACAGATTTCTGTTTATTGTCTTCAGCGAGTTTTTCGTAACCATTGTCCTTCCCTTCTTTAATAATAAACAATAGGAACCTAATAATCTCAGTCAGAATTTTTATTCTATTTTATTCTTTTGCTCCTTGAGCAACATGCCAGATGCCTTTTCCCATGAAGATTCCTATTGTACTGGGAGTTGCTTTACTCCTCAGAAGCAACAATACCATACTTTTGGAGGAAGGCTAATTCCAGTTAATAGCGTGTTAGATGGTATCCCAACATACCTGATGTCCTTGCTACTATTCCTGCCAGTACAGAGAAGAAGATTGACAAGATAAGGAAATATTTTTGTGGGTGGATAGTGCTCAGAAAAAGAAGTTTCATTTCGTTAAGTGGAATACAATAGTTAGACACAAGGAAGAGGGGAGCTTAGGAGTCGGGAATTTAAAAGATCATAACCGAAGTTTTTCGTGAAAATGGTGTGGAGACAGAACGCAGGAAAGGTAGCCCCTTGGAAATCTGTGGTGGAAGGGTTTTGGGCTCCTAAGGTTGTGAATACACCTTACAGAGTAGCTGTGTGAAAACAGAGTTTCTGAGGAGAATTCATCAAGAATGTCAGCATAGTAATTTATAGTTGGTAATGGAAAGAGAGTTAAGACTGTGGAAGGGCAATCAAAATGGTACTGAACTGCTAAAGAGCGATTTCCTTGCCTTAACAGTACAGCGAACAACACAGATGTGCTAATGACTGATGTATTTAATGAAGATGGCTGGAATTTTCAGTTCAGGAGGTATTTCTATTATTCAAAATGCATAAAGTGGGACTGATTTTTGCAAAAATGTGTTCATTTAAAGCAACTTTAAGCATCTCATGTGCATCAAATTTGGATCTCTCTACCTAGAAATATATTGAATACTGCAATAACTCATGAACACCTCATATTGCTTTCCAAGTAAATAATGCCTCTAGGTGTCAACTCTAAATAATGAGTAGAGTGGTTTTTCTCCTACACCTTTAACTGTCTCAAAATATACTTTATTCCCTCACCTTTATACATCAAGACATTCCCAAGATCAACCTGCCAAGCATTATAGAACTCCATGAACTCCTTATTTTTCATTGATAAGGTCAAAATCAAGTCAGGAGTCAACAAAGTCTTAAGTTTTTTGAAAGCCAGTCTCACACTTCTTAGATCGTTAGAAAGTTTAATTCTTCTTAGTTAGTTTTGTCAATAGCGGCACAATAAGAAGGATAGTCGTCCAAAATCCATCTGTAGTAACCATTCAAACCCACAAAACTCTGGATCTCTATAGATGAAGTAGACCTAGCTCAATCTCTAACTGTCTCGATTATCTACAATTCTATCATATTGTCATCCTCAGTCACCTTATGTCCGAATATATTACAAAATTGATATAGAACTCACACTTGAAAACTTTAAATAAGGTTGTTCTTTCTTAAAATTTTGGATTACAATTCTCAAATGATATTTATACTCCTCTCTACTATGAGTGTAGATCAAAATATCACCAATGTAGATTATAGCAAAGAAATCTCAAATAATTCATGAACATCCTATTCATCAATTCCATAAAAGTCGATGGGGAGTTAGTCATCCCAAAAGTCATAATTAAGAGCTCATAATGTCATAAGGGTCCTGAAGGCTATCTTAAAGATATCATTCACCCTAACCCTGAATCCATAGTAATCATCTCTCAATTCAATCTTAAAGGTTACCAAACTCCTAGACAAGTTCTAAACACGCGAAATATGGTCCTTCTCCTTAATAACAGTGTTATCAAAGACAAAAAGTGCAAAAAAGATCCAAAGTTTGTGGCGGCTTTAAATGCAAATAAAGCGTGAGCTTTAACAAAAAAAAAGGCGCAAAGGGAGAAGAGAATAAAATATATATGTTTAGTCCAAGTCTAATAATTATAAACATGAATGACAAATATATGACCAAAGAAATGAAAAAAATTATGATAAAGTGAAATATCAATTATTTAACCTCAAATTCTTCAGAAGAGGCTCACTGGCAAGGAAATGTTGCCTTAAAACCTTGATGACAACTCTAAAGCGCACTTAAAGCGAGGCGAAGTGCTCAACATATTTTGAGCCTCGTTTTAGGGCTTAAGCGCGCTTAAAGCGTGCCTTTGATAACACTTCTTAATAATCCCTTTGTTAAATTTTCTGTAGTTGATTCACATCTTTCTTTTCACAATTAGGACGAGCAATTCAAGGAGAAATACTTGATCAAATAAAAGAACTTACTCAACCAATCTTGTTACTATTCTTTTAATTTTGTTGGAGCATTCCAATAAGAAATGATAGAAATGGGCTAAATTCTGAACTCTAAGTCAATACTTAAATCAACATCACAATCAGGTGAAACACCTCTAAAAGCTATTTCATCATTGATACTGATTCTAAATAAGAACTATCGATACTCATATCATGAATATAATCCAAATAGGAGTGATATCCCTTCTCAATCATACACTGAGTCTTTGAAAATGATATTTTATTCCCCAAATAGGGACTAAGGGTGAGCAGCCACTTCAGTTTAAGAATACCCAACATATCTAAGGTCACAATCTAGAATTTCATAATATGGATGAAGTCAACCTATACCCAATGTGATATCAACGTCTGTCATATTCAAAATAATTAAGTATATCCACATGTTTTGTCCTATCAAATCAACAACTTAGATCGGTGTAATCGATCCACCACTAAGAACCATCTAAGAGTGTATGAATACATACAAACATAGAAGGAGGGTCTTGAAACATATTCATTCAAGTAGGTCCATAGTCGTAACAAAATTGCAGAAGATCTAAAGCATATTGAACAGTAATTGGAATGACCTTAGTTACTCCAACAGAGTTAGTTTTCTGACTTTATAATATTCACAACCACCATACCATTGATCCATGATTTCTAGGGTGATTCCTTTCCACTATGCTCATGTCATTATGAATATTTCCATATAGTTTCATACATGTATCCTTTTACGAACTTCTTTAACTAAGAACTCTCTTTCCCTTTTTGTTTCAACTTATACTATTGATCCTCAATTCAATTTTAGAAAGACACCTCACAAGTTGAATATGCCAATATATCTTACACGCCAGTTTAAAATTCTTTGCTAATTGGAGCTCAGCTTAGCTCATATCTCTTAATGTATATATTGAGACCACCTCCCGACTTACATCAAACGGACACTATATCTACTTACCTTACTGGTGTTCAAAGAAGTGTATTGGTACAGATGTCATATGGAGCTCAACTTAGCTCATATCTCTTGATGTAATGTATTGAGACCACCTCCCGACTTACATCAAATAGACACTATATCAACATCGTCATTATGTCATTCAAATTGAACTATCTAACTTCTTTTTAATACACCTCTACTCTAAAGGATAGAAAGAAAATCTTTCATACAATCTTATAACAAGTCTTGTGACATAAAATGTCATTATAAAGAATCATTATCTATGTCCTTGTCAACCCTTAACTTTTTATCATACTTTTTCAAGATAACTATTCTCTCATTTGGTTAATCAATCCTCGAAAGCTTACTCTTGTCTTTAAGACATTAATATCTAACCATTCTGTTGCTCAATTATTGACTTGTCATTAATACGTATGTGTCATAAGTCTGTTGTAATAAATCTGAATTCATTTAAAGTATTTTCATCCAAATCACACCTCAGACGAACCATATGTACTATGTCCAACATCCTCAATGTCGCAACTCTTATTACTTAGTAATTTTGCTAACCACACCATAACATCTCGCATCATACCACGTAACATCAGTAATATCGTTGACCTACGAATTCAAGAACATCTCGTCACTATTGGCGAGAGAATGAAAGAATGAAGTTTAGATCTTAAAATGAACCACATACTAGACTCTCGAAGATAAGTAATGGATGTCTCCACACCAATCCACAAGACTCCACCAGACCCAGCTCTTGTACTTGTGAGACCGATGAACCTGGGAGGCAAGATGTATTGAATTGGAATCCTAGTTGAAAAAGGATCTTTTCTGTCAACTCTTATTATAGAGAACTCCTTTAGCAATACACTGAATTGGGATCTATGTGGCCTTGAAGGTTGATTTGGAAGAGCTTTGCACCAACTAAAGAGGCTTGTTTTGATTGGGCGGTGGTTCATGATGCATGCTTTTCACAGGATAGTTTGAGGAAAAGAGGCTCTTAACTTTTTAGCAAATTCTATCTATGTGAACACTCTTGTGATACTGTTAATCTTCTTTGTCTGCGCTATAATTATACCTGGCAGATTTGGACCTTGTTTATGGATTTTTTCGGTGTGGCAGGGAAATTTCAGAAGAATATCTGGTTGATCATTCCGTCATGCATAGCATGGACAAACTGGATTTAGAGGAATAGGAGATGTTTTGATGGCAAGCAGGAACAACTCAATTAGTGAAATATAGATGCACTCAAAATATGTATTACTGGAAGAATGGAAACTCTATTTTTATTTTTCAGGATATACTATACTTGTTAAATTTTATAGGGATTTAATGTGGTCAGGTCGAGCTCTTTGTATTTGCTGCAATACCTCCTTGATACTGTTATATAATAAAATCTTGCCTTATCAAAAAGAAAAACTTATCATTTACACTTAATTCAGGATTACCTTATTATTTTCCCCGGTCCCTTCTCTTAGTTTAAGTTTCTCAGTCTGTTCGTCAATTCTTCATACTTATCTGCATCTTCATTTTTGACAGGGAATATATCTAGCATCAGTGACTCAATCAGGTTGCTTAACTGTGCATGACTACGAGAGTCTTTATTGTAATGGTAAGGGGTATGAGTTTTCATCATGTGTCACTTTTCCAAAGTGTTTGTTCCCGAGAATTTGTCGTATAATCATTCTGATTATATCATTAGAAGAAGTATAATATCCCTTGCAATTATCCATGAGATAATACTTTTCAATTGGTATCAACTTCTTAAAACTATACTTATCCTCTAATAATAACTAAAGCC
The DNA here is from genome assembly GCA_027704765.1 of Solanum habrochaites. NCBI lineage: Eukaryota > Viridiplantae > Streptophyta > Magnoliopsida > Solanales > Solanaceae > Solanum > Solanum habrochaites. The sequence goes on along the minus strand of JAKWJA010002499.1, from coordinate 50,565,622 downwards.
ACTTATTGGCCTTTATTATAGAATCGCCTATTTACATAAGCATGACAGCATGGGGTAGGTATTTCTGCTAAAACTTACTTAACTCCAGTATTCCAACTATGGGAAGATCTTGAAACTTAACTCAGCCTCAACCATCTAGAGTTGGCTAATGGAACTGTACTAATCTTTTTCCTTAACCAACCTGTCTTCCATGATATGATTTTGGACTATTGAAAGACTAAACTAGACAAGTCCTACATGCTTTGCCTTTTGATGTAGTTTATTGTTGAGCTACTTCTTATACAGTGTTTTGGAACTTGAAAACTTCATATAGGTTCAAAAGAAGATGAAACAAAGCAGTTGCTGCACATTTCAACTGGTCAACAACTTGATGTTGTTCGATGGAATGTTTCCAATCAAGATGAGGTTTGAACAATTTTCACTGCAAGATCTTATGCAATGAAGAAACTTAGTCTTCCTATATTATGATACTTAAAGATCATTATAAGTTGGTATGAGTATAAGCAAATTTGGTGAAGTTGTTGAAGGACTTGTGTCACGACATCGTGAGTGACACTCTCACTAACCCTCTGGTGGGAGAACCAACTACCAACCCAATGTTTAACCCAACACCAATTACGAACTAAGTCATGATATAAAACACTAAGGAAATAGTCTCTTAATAATTAAAAAGATTGAGTTCTCATACACTCAAATTTAACAAGAAATCTTAATGCAGAATAAAACTCCCTAGAACCTAAAAGTCATAGTACCAATACGTCTCATAGTCTAGGATAGGGGATGCTACTACGAACAAAACGAAAACATAAGTCTAGAATGTTTGAGTCCGAATAATGGGCTTAGAGGATAAGAGGAATCCATAGCATCCCAGAGCAAGTGGCTCACCCTTGGATTCACATTTTGATGGTCTCACAATTGAGGTCATGAAGTAGCTGCCTAAAGATGCCCCATACTCAGCAAACAGAGAAAGTGCAGTATCAACACATAACAATAGTGTACTTATAAGATCATTGGCTAGTTCCAATATACAAAATATGGGCAGACAACCACAACCTAGTAAGCGCGTAATGCACAATCACAACACAATGTATCGTTGTGGAATAAGATTGTTGAATAATTTCATTCATGTGTTTCTATGTCATATACATGACTTTATATATACATAAGAGATTGTGGAATAGAATCACCTAAACCCCATGAAATATGGTATTATACATAATCATATATTTTACATTAAGAGAAAGAGTCAGAGATATGATATTCTAATTATCCTAAATCTTAGAGGATCATATCTTGATACAAGAAAATCTTCTTGGAAATCCTCTATCAGCCAACACTCTCCCTCAAGCGGGTGAATGGATATCTTCCATTCCTTGCTTGCTTATTAGATCTTGAAACACATTGTTTGGAAGTTATTTTGTTAAACCATCAACCACCTGATCTTTTGTAGATAAAAATGGCGTACAAATGAATCCACTATCTAATTTGTCCTTAATGAAATGTCTATCTACCTCAATATGCTTAGTGCGGTCATGTTGTACAGGATTATAAGCTATACTTATTGCTAATTTATGGTAACAATATAGTCTCATATGTCCTTCCCATCTTATCTTCAAATCATGAAGGATTATCTTTAACCATAACAACTCACAAACTCCCATAGCCGTAGATCTAAGCTCGGATTCTGCAGTTGATCTAGCTATTGCATTTTTGCTTTTTACTCGTCCACGTCACCAACGCCTCCTCCTAAGAAAGTGCAATATCCAGAACTTGACCTTCGATCTACTAATGAACCAGCATAGTCCGCATCTGTATAAGCCTCTAAAACTATGTCTCCACCCCTTCTGAATAAATTCCTTTTCCAGGACTTCCTTTAAGATATTATAGAATTCGGTTGACAGCTTGAAGATGCATTTCTCTAGGATCATGCATAACTTGGCTAATGACACTTACATCAAATGCAATGTCCGGCCTTGTATGGGACAAGTAAATCAATTTCACTACATGCCTTTGATACAAGCCTTTCTCTACCACAGAATCTTCTGGAACATTGCACAATCTATAATTATAGTAGCCACTGGCTTACACCCTAATTTTCCTGTTTCTTTCAGTAAATCAAGCACATAGTATTGTTGGTAAATAAAGATTCCTTGTTTGAGTGTGCCACTTCGATTCCCAATAAATTCTTTAATTTCCCAAGCTCTTTGATGTCAAATCCTCGAGTAAACACTTCTTTTGCAATCACATAACAAGCTCTTTTGCAATCTAAGATGTCCCCTTTAAGTATTTTGCAAGGTGTCATTGACAGTGGCATTATCCAAATCCTTCGGTAAACACTTCTTTTGCTATCACATAACAAGCTCTTTTGCACTCTAAGATGTCCCTTTTAAATATTTTGCAAGGTGTCATTGACAGTGGCATTATCCAAATTTATCGAATATACCTTCTTGTCTAAGCTTCATTCTCTCAAACAGTCCTATATAGTATAGCAGCCAATTCAACTCCACTGTGAGGTGGATACATATGACAGAAAATTGGAATTTTACATATCAAACTTCAATTTTTATCATTAAATTGGGCAGTTAAACAAATATATCCCTTAGAATTAGATGACGTCCAACAATCAAAAGTCAAATATATCCTATTAGAAATTTTAGCTAAGGTTTTTTCCAATTTCTCTTTCTCTCTATATACACTTTCGTGACGTTTGCTACAGAAGCGTTCCTAGAAGGAATCATAACATCTGGACTTATATATTTCGCCCAAGCCTTAAATCCATCATATTCAACAAAAGAATACTACAAATCATGCTTATGATTGCTCCAACAAGCATTCCACGTTGTGTCCACTGATCAATTTTTCTAGACTACATTTTACCTTCTTTGACTAAAGATTTGACATGAATCATGAACTTTAAGCATTAGATATTTATCTTTATGGCGCTGCAAATGTGATGTCCTATAACTTTTGCCTTGGTGACCAAGAGTTGAACCACACTTAAATGATGCTATACACACTGCACTTTCAATTCCATATATAGCTCTGCCAGGTCTTTTGAAGTAGCAGCAAATAACTAATGTTAACTTTTTTCTGATTTGGTTCTGCATGATCAATAACCTCCACAGTATTCTCACCATGTTCATGTATGCTATTTGCATCCTAAATTGTGATCTTTCTGTAAGCTAGAGTATAAGCTAAATAATATAATAATCTGTGATATGCAAGCCATGTGCCCGTGCAGCTTATATTTCAAATTTTTTACTTATGACATGATATTTAAAATGCAAGTACCATTTAAAATATATTCATGTAACATGTGTTTCGTAATAATCAGCAAGACTTCTATCCACATCAAAATCACGATGCTTCCGCCATATATTCACACACATTCACAAATAAATTTATTATGAACATTAGACCTACATTGTGAAAAGCGACGCCCCCGCCAAAAGGGATGCGAGTATATATGAAATGGTACTCATGCAGAAAGCAGACATAATGGCATACGGTAGGCAGTATGCATAAAGAAAGTACATGAAGTAGTAAATTAAAGCATAAGATAACTGGAAGCCACCTTGTAGGTTCATTATGCATTTTATCATTTATCTTACTTTTATACCTTAGCGTTTGGGATGTCATCATTTTCTTCTTTAATCATTTGGGATACTCTCCGTCATATAGAGATAGAAGACTATATGTGTGTTCGGACCTGGTCGCTAGGCATATTATAGTCATGGCATATTATCCGCCACATCCTGGGCTTCGTGCTTGACACGAGCTTTAGTTCTTAATGCCATTCTTGTGATTCATAAACATTAGTAACTTTAGAAACATTATGACTTACTAAGTCATGACATTGTGTTGGGATAAAAGGTAACATATAGACACTCATGGTATTAGACATTCAACTGTTGAAAAACAAACAATCTTAATCATTAAATGCTTAGATCTAGAGACAACATCTTAATCATTTAGATGTGCATTCAAATTCAGACGTCTTAATTGTAATGGAAACAGACCAAAAACTTTGTTATAGATCTTAATCATTTAGATCTTCTCCGACCCATTAAATGGCTGTTAAATTTTTAAAACAAATGCACTTAATGATTAAGAGTTGACCAATAAAATAAACAAACTTAATACTAAGATCTGAATGGTTAAGATTAAAGCCTTTATTAAGTTCAGACAAGTGAAGCGTTAGTTTCAACTTATCAGTTTTGTTGAACTTTGCACCACATAAAATGTGTATCTAATAGGGAACTTTCGCTTTAAGGTCTGTTTGTCTTCTCTCGAGTTGATTAGTTTAGATCTTGTTCTATCTGGAGTATATGTCTTTTAGTTGGACTTTAGATTTGACACGTCTTATTTTCCCAAAATCAGGTTGCTTGCACATCTATGAAAAGTTCAGGTGTATGCATATTTGACATTGGTTACGTATCTTCAGAACCGGTTGAAGTAAGTACCATCTTATGTCTCACTAGAGTTTCAAACAATTACATTTTGTTCTTCAACAGTAAATATAGAGTTGCTTCAACTACATAGTTATCTAAGTCATATCATACACAAAGCCCAAAAATGCAGATAAAGTAGTCAACTCAAAGTGATTGAGGCAAAATGTTGTTGTTTTACCTTTTTTTATTATTTGTGTAGGTGTTACGGAAAAGGCGTACTATCTCTGTTCATGGATATAATGCTCATAAAGGTTTCTCTGATATAGCCTTTTGTTCCCATGATGACTCAAGGTCAGCCAATATGTTACTGAATCAACACTTAAGATCTTAAAATCATGATGGCATTTTATGTTGAAAAGTCATTTATTAGCCTAATGCTGACAAGATCTTGTTGTAATGCTACAGTTAGATACTGTTACTGAACAAGGTAATGGAGTAATTTCCAAATTGTCTATTCCATAATGTGAGAGGTACACATAAATATACATTGAACTCTAATAAGGAAAGAAATCAAAAGAAATTCTATGAATCCCTATATGTAGGCTTTGTACATTATACTAATGGGTGTCTACATTCATTATAGGGTGTCTAGATGCATTCTTTAGCTCCTCTAAGCTGGATCGGGTATGGATCATGCCCAGCTTGTTACGAAGATAATTAACTCGAGTTCCATTCAATGCCCTTTGTAAATGATTCAACGAGTTGCTCTCTTGTCTTCACGTATCCGGTGCCAACAGTCTTCAGTTCTACTGGACCAGTATCTTGGACAAACTCTTTAAAGTCCTTAACCTCCCTATCTTGTACAGTGCAGCAATCTCCCATGATCAATCCTGGTTTTGTTGAGCCATTAATAAGCCCCTTAGATCCTTCCAAATAGCTTTTCTATCTTGAAGACCATATTCAATGTTGTAGCTAAAACTAGCTTGATTGTGGAGTAAAGTCAACCTGTCCATGTATAAACTGTGCATGTACTCTGTCATTCTGAAATCAACCACAGCCTTCTTCCACAACACCCAAATCCCCCCCCCCCCCCCACAAATTGGAGTCTCTTGGTAGTTAGCCACCCAACACCAAAGCTAGTGAACCACTATGTTTATACTTTATTGATACCCCTGACATTCCAAGCACCTTTGTTAATGAATGGAAAGAGAGGGGGGGGGGGGGGGTTACGAGTATCACCAAGGACAATGAAAGCATTTGGGCTCCCCATTCCCTACCACTATGGAACACCACTTGCTTAGCAGTTGATTTGCCTTTCACAGTTTGCCCCCTTCAAGTACTTCAGTAGAGATAGATTTTTTTTTGAACAGGTACATTTTTGTGTATCAATAACAAACTACACAAAGGGTGTGTAGTCCCCCATATTTACATCCAGATGAGCAAAAAAATAAGCTCCTAGTCCTTAATCTTCTTGTAAGGAGTCGAGTACATCGTTAGCTGATTCAAACTCCTCCATTAAGCTATGTTTACACCAAAAAAAGAAAAGCCCCAGAAATTTCAACTTTAGTTTCTGTATACTAATGGCTGTCTTCAAAACAAACTTTGTTTCTTTCTCCCCATACAGTCCACCAAATACAAACTGGAACAATTTTCCATCTCTCTTTCTGATTGGAGGGATTGATATCACTATTTCAACATTTTAATACATCAGATACTCATCCGGGCATAGTCCAGCTAATGCCCCTCAAGTTAATGAAGATCTTCCACAACTGGTCAGCCCCATTGATACTATTCCATTGGTTGATCCCGTCACATTCAGTGGTGTGGCAGTAGGATTCATCTATCTGTTTTGTACTTGCACCTTGTTCACAATTAGAGATGGTGACGTGTCACGGCCCAAAAACCGGGTTCACTATGGGGAGGGGTTAAATGGTAATTTTATGAAAATTTCCAAAAATGACCTTTAGGGTCATTATATGATGTTTTCCAGATTGAGCTGCTACTCGGTAAATATGGCCATTGAAGCTCACCGTCATCAAGTTTATCCTGATTCTTCATGGTTATTTCAACTTGCCCATACCAGGATCCTGTGTCACAGGGTGCTTCTTCCGCTGACATTTTCCATTTGTTGCTGGCAATCTGTTGGTGGTTTTCTTCTGTCGTTCCTGTGCCATCGGGGAGGTGTGCAAGTTACAGGCACCTAACGTGTCCCTAGAGAGAAACCTATTACCTCCATCCAATATTAATTGTCACATTTCTTGTTAGGCTAAGTTTTCTAAATAATCTTTTTTGTGTTTATTCTACATATTATTTTCATAAGTTGCAACCTTAAATCATATTTTTGTAACAATAGTTTCTCTTTTCTGATTTTCATTATAATTATAAAATGGAGTTTAAGGTTTGTAGTTCCATACTTACATATTTTGTTCTAAGCCCTAATGAATAGTTATATGCTTGCTTCAACAGGTTACTTGCTTCTGATGTCTATGGTGTTATAAATATATGGGATAGAAGAGCCAGTGCTCTTCCATGTCTTGAGCTAGCAACCAATTCTAATAGTCCTGTTAACAGTATCAAATTGAATGCAGATGATCAGGTTACGACTAAGATGGATTCTTTTTTTTGCTATCAATTAATTCCATTTGTAAATCTTCTTTTTTCCAAATAGTAGGTCATATTTGGAGCTAGCAAGCAGGGAATTATTTTCATGTGGGATATTCGTGGTGGAAGATCGTCTGCAGCTTTCCAGAATAACAGAGTGGTATTAATATTATGTGTGTTTCTTTATTCTAGGCTTCCAATCATGATGCAACTTATAGGAAAATATTTTGTTGCTTTGTTGTCCATGTCAGATTTAATAGTTGACTAGCAAATTTGAACTGCTCCTGTTTTCTCTTCCATTGTGAGTGCTTGTGTCTTTTGTACTTGAGGCTTTGCGAAAATATATAATGAAATCTCTTATTTCACTACTGTTAAGATAAAAGATGTTAATAACTTAAGTCTATCGTAAGTGAAAAAAAGGATCTTGGTTATTGATATCATGTGAATTGTATTTACGCCATCGATAAGTAGAACATGAGAAAGCAAGTGATCTTTGATTCCCCATGACTTTGGTAAAATTTTAATTGCATATAATATAGAATTTTTGTTTTTTCAGGGAAGTTATTCTCCTATGACATCAATTAAATTGGCTTCTGAGCTAGAGAGAATTGCTTCTTTGAAGGTACGTTTACTTGTAAGTCATGTTGGTAGCCATTATCTTTTTTTTGAGAATTGGTGAACATATGTTAGGTAGCCATTATCTTATTCTACATTAATAACTATAGTGACATCATCTAGTCTCTCAATTCCCCAATATATTTGATTTTTGATTCTTGTTGGTATACTTATTAGCATGCCGAGTAGGGCACTGAAGCTAGTATTTTGCATGTTTGAGTACAGATAATCCTAATTATCTATTTTCCCGATATTCTTATGTCACGTCCCGAAACCCAATCCTAGACGTGACATGTACTTGGAACTCAATTAGGCCCGAGAGCACCAATCAACCTACTTAACCTGGATAATCCAATACAGATACCAATGCAGAAAAGGAGGCCCATTACAATTAATATTTAAAAGATTTCAAAGAGGAAAACTAATTCGACTTTTAATAAGAAAACCAATTCCAACTAACCACAGGTCTATGAAATTTCTACTAACATAATAACAATGTCTATGTCAGGACATGGCCCTCGCAATACCATGAAAATCAAAGGAAAGATTGATAAAAGAGAAGTTTGCTTTTCGGAAGATGGCAAGCTCACCACTACGCTAACTGTTGACTGTTGTCTCTGAATGATCTACTATTGCCTGAAACCATAAACCTGTGTATCTTATTCTACGTCATGAAATGATGTAGCGTGTGGGGACGGTCAATACACAAGTACAAATATGCAACCCAGGGGAAAGGACAAACAATATATATTCATACAATATAATCATATAGGAAAGACAATCATAAGTGCAGACTCAAAGCATTTTAACATCGACCTTTCGAAAACCATTAGTCTTGAATAGGGTAGTGTTCAACAACATAAAAGCGATCCACGAGCTATATGGGTCCGGAACCAAATTTTCCCAAAGAAAAGAGCTGCTCCAATTAACAACATACAATTGTCAATCTTATTTTAGGACAAGGACCTTCCACATCATCAAATGTGGATTCGAGTGATGAGTCATGAGGACCTTACACCTTGTCGGTGATAGGACCAACCTCTTTTTAAGCCCCCATTAAAACCTTTACAAGTTTACGTTTATTTAAAGTTATCCCAATAAGGTATATTTCCATTAGTATCGTCATACCATCACTTAATAACTATGTTGAATGTGTAATATACCATTTAAAACTCTTAACTTGTTCTTTGAAAATCAAAGACTCATTTATGTTAAAGCATTTCGCTCAATGTCATCATCCAAGTCTTTCCAAGTTACAAGTCAACATAAAAATGCTATATCATTAACATCTAATTGGGATGGGAAATTCCTTTGCTCGTCATTTTAAACCAAAGCCTTTGAAAATCTCACAAATTCTCTAATCCGTTATTTATACCAAAAAACCTTTTTCAAAATCACGAGGCAATTCACCAATTCAAAACCAACAATCCAAGCTTCGAAATCATATGTCACGCCTCGCGCTACCCCCGTGACGCGGACACGGAACCTAGGACCACAAGTGATCCCAAGCTAACCCTGCTGGCATGATCATGAGCATACTAAAGATAATAAACTGTTGCGGAAGCTAAATCATACTTAAAATGAAAAGATGGGGAATACCCATATTCTATAACTGAGATATTTGAAAACAATGAGTTTAATACAAAAGAAATATTAACTCAATACTAAGCTGAATCTAACTATGTCTGAAAATAGCCTCTAAACTAGACTAGAAATACTAGGACAAGCCCCAACTAAATCTAGCAAAAACTGAAACTAAATGACTAAAGACTGAAATGAAACTCATGACTGTTGTCCTCGGAGAATGAGGACTCACCACTGAATCTACTGAACTGGAGATCGGGAAATCTATCTATGCGTGATCTGGATGCTGAGAACCTGAACCTACATCACGAGAAGATGTAGCGCACGTATGCGTCAGTACTTGAAAGGTACTGAGCATGTAGGATAGAGTACAACTGAAATAAAACATAACTGAACAAGCACAAAAACAAGTATAATAATCTGAACGTGATGTGTTGATTTCTGAGCTAACTGGATGCAATGACCAATTTATAACATGCTGAAACTGAATACTAAATATACTGATAAATGGTCAATGCAGAGAGTCTGACTGAACTGTGGGAGCTACTAATAACCGATAATAAAACCACATGAGCTAAATGTGGAGTCCGATGTATACGCCCCATCGAGAGGACCCAATATACCCTACCAAAGGTATAAGTGTATGCTGGCGTGATCACTAAACTGATTGCCCACAAAGGGGACTTACAACCTACTCGGCTAGTAGTTCTGGGGCTATTCGGTACGCTAAACCCTAGTCCAACTCGGTATTATACTACTCCCAATGAATTCTGTAAATTAATTGATTATATTTGAATTTCTGTAAATACTGGATAGCTCGAAACTTAACATGCAAACTGAGAATGCAACAATTAATCTGGTAATTATGCATTTATTACTGAGGCATGTATATCTGAAATGTCGGAAATATATGACCTAGCATGTGTAATTCAAGAACTAAAAAAATACAAAGCTAGGGCTCTGAAATTCATGCGATAATCTGTGTAATAACATGATAATCTGATTTGGAACATATATTTAATAAATTCATGAAGTTATATCAAAGTTTTAGAAATCCTAGGTTTAATCATGATAAGAGAATCAAGAACTGACTGAAACTAAGGATCCAATGGGTGAAAGGAACCCACTAGTGAAATCCACGGAAAAATACTTAAGTTCCGGGGCTTGAACTGTTGGAGCTTGTGGCGTCCTTGAACAAGGGTTCTTGAGCTTTTTTCTCCTCTCTTGCTTCTAATTTTCTAAGTTTTGATTTAATGATTTGACTTGGATATGTTTTAATTATGTTTCTAGGCTTAAACTGACTAAAATCTGATGATTTAGGGTCAAAACGACGTAACTTAGGGTTTAAACGGAGTGGGAAAGGTCAAAAAGACCCCTGGGAAGGTTGCTGTCGGGCCTCACGACGGCCAGGACTGACGGTCCGTCGTGCGCCCGACGCCCCGTCGTTGGGTCCGTCGTGAGGGCCTGTTCGATAGGCCTTTACTAAAATGGGCATAACTTTTTACTCGGAGGTCTGATTTTAGCAAGGTCGGTGGCTATGGAAAGATAATTCAATTATCTATCTGTGGGTAGGTCATGGGAGACCTAATTCATTTTGTGCTAAGAGTTATGATCATTTTAAGTTGACCCAACTGCATTTTCCCTTAACTGGCTGCAAATTTTCCACCTACGGTCAGACCTACGGACCGTAGGTCCACCTACGAACCATGCTGGTCATCCATAGCTCTTGTCAGAGAGTGGTTGAAGGGAGTCTTGATCGACGGTCACGGACTACAGACCGTCGTTTGACCTATGGACCGTAAGTCCGTCCGTCGTCCAAGACTTAACCAATTTTTCTAGGCTTAAATTTTTGGGAGTTTCTGATCCCATCGACAGTTGTGTAGAACGGACTGTGGTTCAGGCTACGGTACGTCGATGCCACCGTTGGTAGCACATGCAGATTTTTCTGAAAAACTAATTTTTGGTCTGTTTTGGCTACGGGGTGTTACATCATAATAAAGTAATTCAATTAACAACATAGGAACATTTGTGATCAATTTTCAATAAAACATCTCTCAACCTTAACCTAAATTTGTATTTTAGAAAATACAAATAATAGAAATGAACCTTGTATGAGTAGTTTGAGATGGGGAATGTTCAAACATACCTTTTGACGAAGAACTTAGGAAAGAGACCTTGAGAGTTAACCTTAGATCTTGCTTCTTGAATTCTTGAGTTTTTTATTTTTTTGAAGTTCTTGAGCGTAGAAATTTAGGAGTGACTGAGAGAGTCTTAATTTTGAAATTGATCAGTCTATTAATGATTTCTTAGTTACCGTGTACAATAAAATGTGTCCATCTAATATGGTACGGAGAGATTATAAGTCACCATGATTGACAATTTAAAATATTTAAAAGATATACAGAAAATTTTGGTAAAAAATATATTTGTTTGAATCTCAAAATCTGGAAGGTGCAACATAAATTGAGACGAAGTCCTTTCAAACAATGTGAAACAATAGGATTTTACCCATCTTTGTTTTTCTTTTTCATTTCATTAATTAGCTGATATTTTTGTCAAGCGTCCATCTAAAGTTGCAATGAAATTTAACTAATAATATTATACAAAGTAAGTATTGTCTGCACTAAATAAGAGTATCAAATGTGTCATGCATTAGATGAAAAATAAAGCTGACCACACTCTAATTTTAGGTGCATTAGTAAATTGGTTTTTTTGGTTTTCCCATTATGCTTAACCCTCTTGTGTTCTTATTTTGTCTTGTCATGTCTTGTGAAATGCCAGTTCAATGTGAGAAGATTGTCCATATTATGTGAGAGGATTATATTAAAGACTAGTACAATACAACTTATGTTTAATTTTATCTTTTTATTGAATTAAAGTTTGATCAATAATTTTTTTTAGAATAACTTTGTGATTGTGTATTATGTGATCTTATAAAATTTTGCTTATTTTCTGACAATTTCTATAGTTTTACAACTTATGGAGTTTTTATGTTTATGAGAAACATTCAACATAAAAAGTTCAAGTTGTATATCCAAACAAAACTTCAACTTCATATAACGATTTCATATCAGATGACCAAACAGGCCCTAACACTATAATAGTTAAGAACATCAATATGAAAAAGAAGTCCAAAATTTTCTTAAATTTTGAACTAATTATTTATTTTAAATTATGAATTTTTTTAACTATTCACAACACAAGACAAAATAAGAATACAAGACGGTTAAATATAATGGGAAAGGTAATGTGAAAACCAAAAAAATAATTTACTGATACAGTTGAAATTACAGTATGATCAGCTTTATTTTTCATCTAAGCATGAGAGGTCTAATCAATAATCATACTGTAATTTCTTGGAAGTGAAGAGTGTTGGATACTCTTATTCCATGTACACAAGGCTTTGTACTCCCTCCGTTTAAAAAAAAATGACCTAGTTTGACTTGGAACGGAGTTTAAGAAAAGAAAGAAGACTTTTCAATCTTGTGGTTCTAAATTAAAGTTATGTCAAATATACCAAAATGTCCTTTAATCTTGTGGTTTTAAACATGCCACGTGAAAAGTTAAACTTAAAGTTTTGCCAAAAAAAAGAAAGGGGTCATTCTTTTTTAAACAAACTAAAAAGGAAATAGGGTCATCTTTTTGAAACGGAGGGAGTATAATGTTTTTAGCTAATTCCATTGCAATTTTAGATGGATTCTGAGAAAAATATTGCAGCTAATTAATTAAATGAAAAGGAAAACAGAGATGGGGTAAAATCCTAGTGTTAGCCATTGTTTGAGAGGAAATACCAGTGTCAATTACACAATGTATTTAAATACCTAAAAGATACTCCATGCGTCTCAATTCGTGTGGCACCTTCCGGATTTCGAGATTCAAACAAGCCTATTTTTGATCGATTTTTTTTGTATATCTTTTAAATATTTTAAATTATCAATCACGACTTATACTCCCTCCGTCCACTATTAGATGGAAACTTTTTATTTTATACGGTAATTAAAAAATCATTAATAGATTGATCAACTTTATTAGCTTACACGGTAGTTAAGAAATCATCAATAGACTTGAATATTAGGTATATATGGAGAACCACCTGGTTCGTTGCTCAGTGGGAGACTAGTAACATGCTGTGCAGACTACGACAAGCATTTTATGGTCTGAAGTAGTCTCCTTGAGCATGGTTTGAGAAGTTAAGCATGGCTATTAAGGTATTTGACATGGTATGGTATGAAGTGAAGCTGATCATTTGTGTTTTATCGTCACTCTGCCCCAATTTTATGCATGCACTTAGTGGTTTACACTGATGACATAGTCATCATGAACAGTGACGAGGGAATTACCAAATTGAAACATCACCTTTTTCAACACTTTTAGACTAATGATTTTGGTTGATTGAGGTACTTCTTGGGCATTGGGGTTACTCAATCCAAATTAGGAATTGCAGTTCAATTGCCATTTAATGGAGTCAGTATATGCTTGGTATTATTGAGTAAATAGTGATGGCAAATTGTAGGCCTATTGATACTACAACAAATCCAAATAATAAGCTCCTACTATTTCAGAGAGCCCATCGATGATCCTGTCAGATATGGGAGGCTGGTAGGGAAGTTGAACTATCTCACTGTGACTCGACCTGATATTGGCTACCTGGTTAGTGTTGTAAGTTAATTCGTGGATTCTCTTTGTGAGAGTCATCTGCAGTTAATTGCATTCTTTGATACATGAAATCTGCTCTAGGACTTTACAAAGACCAAGGACATGAGAAAATTGTTGGATATCAGACTAGTAGGGTCATACCCTAACGGATGATGCTCTTCTGGATACTTGTTCTAGTTGGGAAAAATTTGGTATCTTGGAAAAGTAAGAAGCAACATGTTGCTAAATCTGTGCACAAATAAAATATCAGGCTATGATAGTGGTGACAGATCAAGCAACTATTGAAGGAGTTGAAATTTGGAGAGATTAAGGAAATGGAACTTGTGTGCGATAATGAAGTTGCACTTTATATTGCATCAAATCCAGTGTTTCAAGACACAAAGATTGGTTGTAATTTTGTCAGAAGTTTTGTGCGATCAAATGATCAGCTTACAACATATTCACAATCCACAAAGTCCCTAGCCAGTCACAAGATGAGTTATATATGTAGCAAGCTTGGTACATAAAATTTGTATGCACCAACATGAAGGGGTGGGTTCGAATCGTTGTGATTTGTAATTAGGTATTGATTTCCTTTCCTTTTAAGGCCTTTGAACATAGTTATTTAAACCACAATAGCTTGAGGGATTAACCAAGCCGAGTTCCTCTCATCCTCTCTTCCATTTTCACATTCTGTGTAGTTATTCTCATAATTTACATACATTATCTATTTCCATCTTATTCAAGATATCATTTTGCAGGCTCAGTCAAATATAGTATCAAAGGAAATACACTCCATTGACATAAATCCATCTTGTCAAAATCAATTGGCATTTCATCTTGATGATGGCTGGTAAGTTGGAAAGGAAATGCATAGACATTTTTTCATTGTACTTCTTGATTCATTTTTATGCCCAGTGTGCTGAATTATGCGTTGCTTAATTTGTGGCTTTTCTCTGTTATTATTGGAATGCGTTCTATTGATTTCAGATCATTCACATACTTACTTTTGTTTAACAGAGAAGGTACTGGAATATTTTTGGTAGAACTCTTGTTACGTAATGGTGGTGTCAATAAAATTTTTCAAACTTGAAGTGGAGTAGGAAACTCACTGAGTCATGAATCATGATCAAAGATTTTCACGTGACCCATACACTAAGCACGCTTTCAAGGCTTTGTCGTTATGTTTTTTCTGAGTATTCCTGCATGAAAGTAGGTCCTATGTTGGGTGTTTTATTTTGGATTGCCGAAGTTAATATTACATGCTTCTGCTAATTGACGTTGTGGTACCTTTGTACCTTTGGCATCAAGTAGCCACAGATATTTCATACATTTCTCGAATGCGCACACTGAAGTGTGAAAGCAAGTGGATGAAATCAAAGAGCAATCACCACTTTTTCCTGTCTGTCAATGTATACTCGTCTTTATTCCTAAGTACTGATTATTAGATATTTATTTTTAACTAAATGTGACATACTACCAAAGTGTTGGTGCTGACTTGTTTTGCCACTAATACATATACCACTCCTTAGTTGTTTGTAAGTCTCGGTTTTTTTACAGGTCAGGTGTTTTGGATGTCCATAGTTTGAAAGTCACACATATTCATTGTCCTCCTCCACCTTGGTTGTGAGTAAAAGACATTTATAGTTTAGTATTCTAAAGGACGATCTGTTTACTACTTTTATCTTACATAATGTATCTTCTTCCTGAGTGTAGGGATGACTTCAATGATTTGGCTAACTTACGTTGTTTACGGAAACCTTCATGGATACCAGCATATTCTGTAAGACTAATCCTTCTGCTGCACATACTTCTTTAGTTCTCCTTGAGTTATATCAGTGCACCATAGATTTCATTTTTGTTAAGATTGTTTTTGGGAGAAGTATTTCTGTAAAAAAATATGGTTTTTCTCTTAAAATCAGGTTTTATATACTTTAGATTAGTCACTTATACTGTGTTTTAAATTTCATATAGTACTTGACCATGATAAGTATTGGTATGAGGGGCTTCATCTCTAATTTATTATCTGTTTGAAAGTTGAGGGAATGAGTGAATTCAGTTGGCCTTTATATGTTCTAGAGGAGTGGTCAATTTAATATCCTATTTTATACAGTATTATGCATTTAATAAGAAGTCCTTTGGCATCATTAAGTACTAAGAGTTCCAAAAAGTTTTTATTTTGATATCTTCTTTGATTTGCTTGAGCCGGGGGTCTTTCGGAAATAATCTCTCTACCCCTAAGAGGTAGCGGTAAGGTCTGTGCACACTCTACCCTCCCCATACCCCATCTTGTGGGATTTCACTGGGTTTGTTGTTGTTGTTGATGGGAGGTAGCAGCAGGTGATAGTAGGTTTTCTTTTCTCCATATTAATTTATAATTTTAAAATTTTACCAGTGTTTTTGCTGATTTTTGACCCTAAGCCATCATGCTGATATTTTATCATCTCCCATGCTTATGGACATGACTAAAAATACCGTTCAAAATGGCTTGTTTGTTTCTATAATGTGGATGGTGAGAGAAACTGGTTTCAACTTGACTGCATTAAACCATCTTCAGTTAATTGTGCATGAGGAAACTAGATGGAAGATACTGATATTTTGGGCAAGGATTATATCTCAGTGGATTGTTCTACGAGTCAATGACCCCTGTTTCAAAGGCTGATTTACAGTTATTTGGATCATCCTTTTACATCTTTTCTTCTTGATTCATTTTGGGTAAGCCTTGGGGGCGGAGGAAGGGGGAGAAAGTGCTATGTGAATGCCATTCCACATTGAGGCGAGGCGAGCTAATGGCGACAAAAATGGCGCCACCTTTTTGATTTAAATTTTTTAAAAAGATTTGACTTAATAATATTAGTCAGAATTAGTTTTTTTTTTTATTTTCAAATTTGCTGCTGCCCGACTCCTCTTCCCCTCGCGATCTCCTCTCCCCGACTCCTCTTCCCTTCGCGATCTCTTCTATTGTCAAAATTTGCCGGTCGCGTCTCTTTCTCCTGTTCTCCATCATCTTCGAGTTGCTGCTGCACTGAGGACCTGAGGTATACCTCTTTTTTTTCTTCTTCTTTTGATCTTTTCAGTTCTTCTTGAGTTCTTTTCTTCAAGAGTTGGATAGTTTTGAAGAAGAACATACTTTTAAAGTTTTAGTATTGTATTTTGAATTATTTGGTCTTCAAAGTTTTAGACTTTTTAGTATCTACTATTGATTTTTGAATTGAATATTTGCTAATATGTGTTATCACTATTAAGATTTTGGATATTTATATTTGCAATTAAATATTTTTTATTTTTGGTATTAATTGGCGCCTTGATTCAAAAAGGCAAGGCCTCGTCGCGTGGCGGGGCAGGCCCTTGTCGCCTCTCGCCATCCAAAACACTGGAGATGACATCACACTTCAACAGACCCATCATCCCGAAATCCTGGATATGCTTCTGTACAAGTCAACACACCCATCATCCCGAAATCCTGGATACGCCTCCTCTTTACAAGTAAATCTATCAGAGGAAACAAAATAAGAAAATCTCTCAGTAGCAATACCGATGTATACTATATGCAGATGTGTCTGAACATTTTATGACAATTTGCATCTGTTTGCTTCAAGTAGAATATTTTGCTGCAATGCGAGTTCTTATGTTCTACTGAAATTTCTTTTGCTGCAGATTTATGTGGTTGGATCATTGTCAAGTAATGGGCTCTATCTTTTGGATTTCTATCCAGATCGAAGCTCCCCTTGCCATGTGGATTTCAAGTAATTTTCAGTTTTCTGTTATTTCCTTTTAACATATTTACATTAGATGTTCATAGTGGACTGTTAAGTTTTTTTTTTTTTTTTTTTTAAACTTTCATGGTACTTAATGCAGATCTTTTCGTTATTTCGTATGATCTCTTTGATGGCCATAGTGGACAGTTCTGATTTTCTGTTTCTAGATTCGACGTACTTGATGCAGATCCTTACATATGATTTCTTTTCGACTTAGATTCTTAACTGGCCAAATTGACAAAATCTGGGGGATTCACGGTGTGTTAAGATGTTTTCTAGGAAAACAAATAGAATTTTTACTTATTTTCTAGTGTTTGATAATGAAGCAAATAAATATTATCCCACGAGTATTTATATGTAATCTAACTACACACGATGGGAATGGGATGAGGTGGGGTTTAGGGATGGGTATAAAGATTCAGATGAGGAGGTCAAAGGGATCTTCTTATTGAATCTGTCATCCAACATTAAATACATGAACTACAACCAATTTAAGCTGAAATGTATGCAACTATCTTCTAAACTTAAGCTAAAGTGTAGGCAACTATCTGCCCCCAGAATAGGAACTAATAACTACTAGATATGCTCCAAAGCATTAGGAGACTTGTTCAAACTATGATAAAATAGTAACAAGAGATAAATAAAATAATATCCTATGACTTAGTGAAAATAGACAGAACATAAGACAGTTAATACACCCCCTCAAGTTAGGTATGGTGTAACAAAATACAATCCCTAACTTGGAACAATATCTAGTGAAGGCTGATTGGCAGTGGCTTGGTGAAGGTATCAACAAGTTGATCACAAGCATGAGTATGGGTAACATGAACTCGATGAGCTTGAACCTGGTCACGGTCATATGCAAAATATACAACAACATGTTTTATACGGGTATGAAACACTAGGTTGTGTGATAAATAACTCTAACATTGTCATAGTAGATTGTTGGTTACTTCGATCTGGTGACATGTAACTCATGAGTAAGCTTCTCACCAAAGTGAGCTCTGCAAGTGCATTGTCGACTGATTTATACTTGCCTTGGTGGATGAGCGAGCCACATAATGTTGCTTTTTAACGACCAACTAACTGGATTTGGTCCAAAGAAAAGGTTGTAACCTGATATAGAGATTTTGTCATTCGGATCGCCATCCCAGTCCACATCAGCATACACATACAAATTAGAGTCAGAGCTGCGAAGGTTGCAAAGTGCTGAACTCACAGTTTCTTTGAGATACCGTATACTCTTTTAATCGCTTTCCAATGTTCATGAGTAGGCGCAGGCATAACTTGTGACAATTTATTGACTTCATAAGAAATCTTTGGACGAGTGAGGGACAAATACTGCAATATTCCAAGGGTACACTGGTAGCACGTGGCATCAGTAGATAGAGAACCATTAGCATACTCAAAGTGGTATGCTGGAACACATGGGAGTAGAAACACGAACACCTTTACAATTGTCCATATCCAGTTCGGAAAGAATGTCCAAAATGTATCTTGATTGTGAAAGAATGAGACCGTTCAGTACTTTCTTAAGTCAACACCCAAGAAGTAGTTCAGATTGCCAAGATTCTTCAATGAAAATATTTCTACAAAGAATTTGATGACAAATTTAATAACTAGTGTATGGTTCCCAGTGATTATGATGTCGTTAACATAGACAAACACATAAATAGTTACATCCAAATGCTTCCATACAAATAAAGAGGTTTCAGATATTGTTTTGACAAAGCCCATTCTCAGCAGATGTTCACTCAAAATGTTTTTTAAGCCTAGGGGGCTTGTTTGCGGTCATGAATAGCGTTCTTCAGTTTGTAAACATGAGTTGGAAGTTGGGGATTAATAAATCCCCAGAGTTCAGGCATAGAAATTTCTTCATCCAATTTTCCTTGTAGGAAAACATTATTGACATCAAGTTGATAGATTGGCCAATTGTGTTGCATAACTATAGATAGCACCAATCTTATGGTTTGGTTATTAAAACATCATACTCTACTGTCATGGCTTGTCTCCACTCTTCATGTCTATCGGCCTGTTTGAAAGTTACAAGTGTAGGTGTCAAATGTTTCAGAAAAGAGAGTTCGCTTTTTTTCTTGAAGATATTAATTTGTGACCTAGTTACAATACTATTTGGGGGTGGTGGGGGAATTGTAACTGTCACGCCCCGAGCTACCCCGAGACGCGGACACGGAACCTAGGACCACAAGTGATCCCAAGCTAACCCTGCTGGCAGATCATGAGCATACTAAAGAATATAAACTGTTGCGGAAACTAAATCATAATTTTAAACTGAAAATATGGGGAATACCCATATTCTGTAACTGAGATAAATTAGATCAATGAGTTTAATAAAAAGAAGTTATTAACTCAATATTAAGCTGAAACTCACTATGTCTGAAATAAGCCTCTAAACTGGACTAGAAATACTGGGACAAGCCCCAGCTAAATCTAGCAAAAACTGAAATTAAAAGACTAAATACTGAAAAGAAACTTATGACTATTGTCCTCGGAGAATGAGGACTCACCACTAAATTTGCTGAACTAGAGATTCGAAAATCGATCTATGCGTGATCTGGATGCTGAGAACCTGAACCTACATCACGAGAAGATGTAGCCCACGTATGCGTCAGTATTTGAAATAAAACATAACTGAACAAGTACAAAAGCAAGTATAATAATCTGAACATGATATGTTGATTTCTGAGCTAACTAGATGCAAGGACCAATTTATAACATGTTGAAACTGGATACTGAGTATACTGATAAATGGTCAATGCAAGAGAGTCTGATTGAACTGTGGGAGCTACTAATAACCGATAATAAAACCACATGAGCTAAATGTGGAGTCTGATGTATACACCCAATCGAGAGAACTCAATATACATTGCCAAAGGTATAAAGACATGCTGGCGTGATCACTACACTGATTGCCCACAGAGAGGACTTACAACCTACTTGGCTAGTAGGTTTGGGGCTAATTGGGTACGCTGAATCCTAGTCCAACTCGGTATTATCCTACTCCCATTGATTTATGTGATTAACTGATTATGATTGAGTTTATGTAAATACTGGATAGCTCAAAACTGAACATGCAAACTGGGAATGCAACAATTAATCCGGTAATTATGCATTTATAACTGAGACATGTATATATGAAGTAACTGAAATATCTGACCTAGCATGTGTAATTCAAGAACTAAAGAAATACATAGCTAGGGTTCTGAAATTCATGCAATAAACTGAATAATAACTTTACAATCTGATTTGGAACATATATTAGTAAATTCATGAAGTTATACCAAAGTTCTAGAAACCCTAGGTTTAATCATGATAAGAGAATCAAGAACTGACTGAAAACTAGGGACCCAATGGGTGAAAGGAACCCACTAGTGAAATCTCACATACCTGGTGATGAAATTCACGGAGAAACACTTAGATTTCGAGGCTGCAACTGTTGGAACTTTGCCGCGTTCTTGAACTAGGGTTCTTAACCTTTTTCTCCTTTCTTGCTTCTAATTTTCTAAGTTTTGATTAATGATTTGACTAAGGGTAAGTTTTAGTTTTGTTTTAAGGCTTAAATTGACTAAAATCTGATGATTTAGGGTCAAAACGACCTATCTTAGGGTTTAAACGAAGTGGGAAAATACCAAAAGACCTCTGGGTTAGTTGTTGTCGGACCAAACGACGATCAGGACTGACGGTCCATTGTTCCATCGACGGTCCGTCGTTTGGTCCGTAGGTTGGGCCTGTTCGACAGTCCTTTACTAAAACAGGCATAACTTTTTACTAGGATGTCGGATTTTAGCAATGTTGGTGGCTATGGAAAGCTAATCCAATTATCCATCTGTTGGTAGGTCATGGAACACCTAATTCATTTTGTGCTGAGAGTTATGATCATTTGAAGTTGACCCAACTGCATTTTCCCCCTAACTGTCTGCTATTTCTCACCTACGGTTTGTAGGTCCATCTACGGACCGTGCTGGTCATCCGTTGCTCTTTGTTAGAGAGTGAGTGAATGGGGTGTCGATCGACGGTCACGGACTACGGACCATAATCTGACCTACGAACCGTACGTCCGTCCGTCGATCATGACTTAACCAAATTTTCCTGGGGTGAGATTTTGGGGGTTTCTAACCCCATTGACGGATGTGCAGGACGGACCGTGGGTCAATCTACGAACCGTCGATGGCCCCGTTGGTTGCGCTTGCAGATTTTTCTCAAAAGCTGGTTTTTGGTTTGTTTTGGATACGGGGTGTTACAGTAACATGTATAGAAGGAGAGGGCTTAACTGCTTGGTTTCTGGGATTTGAATTTTGTTGGGATGACAAGGGTGGAGGAGTGGCTTCTCTGGTTGTTGGGATTGTAGGTTGATAGTTATGGTTTTGCATCTCTGGTATGTGTCACAACCCGATCTCTAAGGTCATGATGACACATACTATAACCCACTAGCATGTAAGCCAACTCGTAACCCGAAATTTCAAGTAACGAGTATAGGGGTAGAAACTAAATAAGAATAATCAATTTATCAGTAATAATAGGAGAATAGAGCGGAAGCAAAACATACATGTATGAATATATATATATATATATATATATATATATATATATATATAAAGCCAAAAGATCCCTCCTAGAACCTAGAAGTCACGAGAGCTACTAAATAAAATAGTACAACTCTCAAAAGTGGACCAAAACAAACAGATTGGTCTCACAATGCAAAAGACTAGTCAAATAATACAGATGGAGATAGGTATGATCCAGGTCAACCATGTCCTCACCATCACCTACGAATACTACGCTTGCTGGCTTGATGTCAACTTGTATAGCTGGTGCTCGCACCTGCATCACAAAACAAATGCAGAAGTGTAGCATGAGTACCAAAACAACAGGTGCTCGGTAGGCATCATAGGCCGGCTGAGCAAGAAAAGTAGAGGCAATATGAAAAGCAAGAATTTAGTACAATAGAGATCAAAGAGCAGAAATCTAACAGAAATGCACACGAGTGTAGAAAAAACTGAAATGAAGTAAGTAACTAACTAAACCTAACTGGACCCATAAGCCCAGAAAGTATACTCGTGTGAAGTTTAAATAAAAACCTGAATGGACCTCCAAAATTCCAACAAGTACACAAAATAGCTATCCCTACTTAAAACAGAGCCCGGTGAATCCGGAGCTGGAGAGTGCGTAGCCCAGACCTTGTAACATGGATAGTTCCCAAAGTAACTAATAGGATCATCCAAAGCCAGAATGTGCGTTCAGACCTTGAATCGTAGATAGGCCTCCAAAAGAACCAATAGGATCTAGCCGATGTGTATTAACTCTGTAGAGGATAAAGAGTTTGAATCATGTACTGCTACTGTAGATCAAATTACTTGATCTCAAATCTGTGACCAATGATAAGAAGTGTGACCGGACCTTGAATCTGCGAACATAAAGCTGCTGAAGATTACCATGGCAAATCATCATCATAGTACCAACCATGGGACGTCCATACCAAGGTAATTAATGTAGTACTCCAAGCCTGAAATGAATCCAATTCCACGTCGTCAAGGAAGACCCAAAATCTTAATCGTAAATTGAAGGGCCTTAGAAAGAGGCACTTATGGATAGAAGGTCATCAATCTGAGTTATCGCTTAATCTAAGGCTCATTCTATCAGACCAAGTCTCCTACATCATTCTATAGGGAGCTAAGTCGTTTGAAGCGACATCAAAACAGAACTAAGGCCTATCGGCTCCAAAATTAGTTAGTCTAAGGCAAACAGTAGTCTACACTGGACTAAGGCCAAACATGCTTCCAACATCAGTAGAAAAAAAAAACAATCAAGCCACAAGGTAGGGATGGTAAAAAAAGAAGAGCAACGTGCCAACATAGTCCCGACATAACTCAAAGTAAGCATAAAACATGATTTCTAAGTAACTAAGCATGATCAACTAACCACCCGACCAAAATTCACACAAATCAACATGCATTTACATTCTCGAGCTCAATCTAAAGGTTGGGAAGCCATAGCCTACCTCAAAGTAGATCGCACGTGGTCCAAAGCTTTTTCTTTTTGTACGGCCTTCAAATGCTTCCATGCTATCAAAAATAGGATCACAACGTTAAGAAGGTCGTTTAGACCCCAAAAACACAATAATCGAAAATGCACCAAATCCGAGTCAAAATGAGGATGTGCGACCCGCGTCGAAAATCCTGGAATAGACTTCGTCAAAATGTCCACTAAGCTCTCCAATATGTATCCCAAAACAGGACCCAGTGTGGGGCTTGGAGCATATATAATCAACTACGTGCAATAAAACACCAATAGAAGCCCACGAAGCGAAGGGCACGTATGTCAGCACCAGCTGATGCACATTAGCTGGTTTTGGCCAATGCCAAAATCTCCAATGGGGTGCTTGAGATACGTTCAGAACGCAATGTGCGCAAAAAAATATGTTGCCTTTCCAATTTCGACATTCCGAACTCAACAAATTCGTCAAAACTTTCAGTCAAGGTCATCTTGACAAAAAGTGGGTCCTACACCCAAGCTTCCTTATACGAGTTGATTCTTTGAAAGGTTCTTCAAATGCTTAGAAAGATAAATTACCTAGTTAGTTCATAAATTTTAATTAAGTTTAAGATTTCAAATAATTAATTATATTAATTCTAATTAAGTTCAAGTTATTATAAATTAAGTTCAAAGTTTCTAAATAATTAACTTCAAATTGAATTCATGTTCTAATTAAATTTAATTATTTAAGTTCTAATCAATTAAAGACACCATGAATTAGTTATATTCAAGTTCAAGTTCTAGTTCTAAATTGAAGTCCATATAAAAGTTATTAGTTATATATTAAGTTGAAATCCAATAATTTGTTATATTCAAGTTCTAAGTTCAATTAGTTCAAGTTCTAATTAAACTGCAAGGGGGCTCAAGATTAGTTCGAAAGCGTCGGGATCCGCGCAAAAGGTCCTTCTAGACTAACTTGACGTTTTGGAGCTAACAGAACAGTTAGAATTGTATTTTGAGGCTGTCTTCCTGAATTTTTGACCCAAGTCAATTATTCAAGTTTCAAAAGCTCCAAAACACGAAAACTTGCACAAAATCCAAATGAATGACCAGGTGACCAAATCTTCAGTCGCAGCAAGTCATAAATGACTTGGGGTCGCTATAGGAACTATCTAAACGATGAAAAGAAGGCAATAACACAGAAATGACCTGGAGGGTCATTACAGTATGTGAGCAGAGGCTTATGTGTAGCAGTGTCGTGTGAAGAAGAAGGGACACAGTTGTGAAGAAGAAGGAGTAGGGAGTTGCAGATTACCTGATGTCTCTGCTTGGTACTTAGCCGTTGTTGTAGGAATGATCATCACGAGGGGAATAGGTTATATTGTTAGACTTGGACTCTGCAGGGATTGAAATAAGTGATGGAATAGAGAGAGGAGTTTGAATCGTTGTTGGACTGTTCTCGTTGGAGTCAATAACTCCCCAACTTAATTGGAAGTATATTTTCGTAAATGGATGAACATACTTTTAGAAGTGAATTATATTTCAAAACTAGACATCATGACTTAATTTTTTTCTTTTTTTTTGGAGTGGACTGGGTCAAAGCATATATGAGCACGGTGAGCCTATGAGATACCTAAATACACACGAGGTGGACCAGGGTTCAAGTTTATTTTGATATATATATAAAGTTTAAGCCATGGGTAATAGAGATAATCAGATTTTTTTGTAAGGTGGTATAGTCAGGACTCGGGAGATCTACCAAATAGTTTTTGATAGGGTGACTCGTCATTCATGATAGGAGTGGCAACTATCTACTAAACTTGAGCTTTGTTGGCAACTATCTACTAAACTTAAGCTAAAGTATAGGCAATTATCCGCTTACGGAAAGGAATTAATAATTACTCCTAGATAAGCTCCATAGCATTAGGAGACTTATTCAAACTATAATAAAATAGTAACAAGAGATGAATAAAATTATAATATATCCTATGACTTAGTGAAAATAGACAGAAGATAAGATAGTTAATAGGGGGTGGGATGGTCAAGCGGCAGGGGTTGGGAGTGTTGGGTGAGTGAGGAGACAATGAAGTTGGATTGTCATTTATAGAACTTGCTTTCCTTAAATCATTAGAAAAGTCATTTTCCTCATTTTAAAAGAATTTGTTTTCATAGAAAAAAAGTTTTCCAAAACATTTCGACAAACTCCATACCCAACACACCCTCAATGTTGTTCATTTTTGCTCGGAGAATATGGCTTAAGTGAGGGTATTCTTCTTATAGTGAAGAGATGCAAGAGCTCTGCGAAGGAAAGAGCCTGCAGAAGAAAAATCAATTCATTCCAACAACTGAAGGTGTTACTGCATGTATTACTCATCCCTCAAGTGGAACCATTGTGGTTGGAACCAAGGTCTGTATACTGATTCACCTTACCCGACGGACCTTATTTTCTGGTTATGCTATTCTTCTATATATATGAAGCCTTTGCACCTCATGTCATTTTATCGTAGTTTTTTGTCCCTATTTGTGTTACATTAGTTCTATTTTGATATATTGCAGAATGTTTTTTCTATAAATAATGAATTTTTTCGTAGATGACAAACTTGCACTGAGCCGGTTCTATAAAAAGAAATTACAAGTTGTTCAACTCATTTATCATGTCTAACATTACATGTACATCATTTACAAGAGACAAGTTGCACCAAAAACCTAGTAAAGCATTTTCGTTCAAGGCTAAGTATGTCTGTCCTTATGCCTTAGAGCAAATTCAACTGTTTCTTTCAAGCTAAATAGTCCTCCAGATGATGCGTGTTGTAGTGTTCCAAGTCTTCAGGTACTTCTTGTTCACTCCCTTTCTTTCCAGAAATGCAGTAGGTCTAAAGTGGAGTTGCAAAAATACATGCACCAAAGCTGAAATATGACCTTGCAATTCGTAAAAAGATGTCAGTTATCTTCAGAATATTCGTCACATATGTTGCAGACTGTTTTACACCATGCCATTTATTATGTCTTTTTAATACTATTTTCAAAAGTTTTAGGAATTTCAAATAATTAGTCAAATTCAAATTTGATGTTACGTTTTCTGTATTGGCAACCTTTGGTCAATCTTTATTTTGATGTTTACTTCTACTATTACATACATAATACACAAGACAATGATATCTTATGGACAATGACGAGTCCAAGCAGCCACCAACCCAGCAGACGAGGGGCATTCAGATGTAGACTTCAGTCCTGCTACCTCTCTTCAGTTTCTTGTGAATCTTCCTGTGTTTTTTTTAAATGCAGTTCCTTTAGAGGCAGTAACTGCTTTATCCGTATGAAAATAGAACCTCCATCTCTTTACAGTCAAAGCCCAAGTTATCTGAGACTGTTTCAAAGGGATCACAATTTTAAAAGAAGTGAAATTTGAAATGCTTGTAGTCTCTGAGAACCTGGTACAGTCATTGTTTATTGCTTATCTTGTTAAAATAATGCTTTTCTCGAAACAGTATGCTGGAAAACATGTGACTAATAGAAGCATACATATCAATATGATGCTAATTTTCTGTTCTAACAAGTCATTATATTCTTCTACGGAAGCAGCACTCGTCGCTCCTGGTGATTTCACAAACAGGCAAGTCATTTCAAGGTGCATATGATTCTCCTTGCTCAGAAGGCAATCTTAGAAGAACCAGCTAAATCTCTCACAGGCTTAAACACATCCACCAAGCTAGAATTCAGTTGCGCATAGTGGAGCAGGAAGATATTGGCAGTGCTGGGCTTTACATGAATGTGTTAAGTCTTTGTTATGTACAAAGGATATGTAGAGGCAGGTGAAGATTGCTCCGTCTGCTTTATGTGTGAATCATGGAAGAATATTGTCTGACCCGAGTAATGATTCACTGAGGTTGATGTCGACCCCAGCTAGATCCTTGAGCAAGTGAATGAGGTGGTATAAATATAGCGGTCAACTTTATGCTTTGTGGAGGTGTAAGTCGTAAATAGTGGATGCAGCTGTATCTACAGTGACTGACTTACGATTCTGGATTTTTGTTGATATTTTTCACTTGTGTGTTTTCGTGGTATAGTGGGTGATCATTCCTTTGCGTCTATAACATCCATATCCCTTCATTACTGTGCTTTAGCAATGCTATTGCTTGTACAGCTTCCAGGAGATGCACCATCCACAATATTCTCCTGCTTATCATGTTAAAATTATGCATCCATCAGTTTGTCCAGGGTTCGTCTTGTCAATGGATTTGATTTGGGAACTATGTTTATTTATAAAATTTTACTTTTCAAGATTGATTTTTAAATGATGACTAAATATATGCATTTTTAAAGTTAATTTTTGTGAAGGTGAGGCTCACTTAATAGCATTGATTGTTTTGGTTATATTCAAAGTCTTACATGAAAGGTAGTCACTCAATACTACATTGCTTGTTTTGGTTCTAAGTATGATATCTCTTATTAAAGATATTTTTCACAATACTCTCCCCTTTTATAGAGCCAACCTAATAAGTTGAGATTAATCCAAGTAAAGACAAATGAAGAAACCTAGAAATTATCCTGTTTTAAAAATTGCTTAAGACTTGTTTGCGTTACATAAAAATGGTACTTGTTTATCTTTGGGGACTAACACCTGATTAGTTAGCATGGATAAACCATCTGGGTAAAGAAGGATATAATGATAGAAGTAATGTCACATTTGATATTATTGTCCTAGCATGTCTGTTAGAATTTACCTGTAAATTCATATAGCCAACTTGCACTATTCATATTGAATTCAAAACACTAATTTATGCACTTCTTCTTCAAGATTAGGGCTGTTCAAAATCGAATCGAAATCGATAAAAAAGTTATTGGTTTATAGTATTGGGTTATTGGTTTAGCGCTTTTGATAACGGTTTTGATTTTTTTTGTTATCGGGTTATCAGTTCTTAACGGTTTAAAGTTTTTTGTTAACGGGTTAATCGATAACCCGATAGTAAATTAAATAATTGTAATTATATTAATTTGTATATAAAATTCTTGACTTAAAGTTTGATTTCCTACTTTTATTTTTGGTTGTCTCAAACACTTAGGGTTTAGGAAATGTAAATAAAAGTGTTTGCTTTTGAAAAAAATGTAACTTATGAACTCAAGTGTATGGTTTATTTGGTTTTCACCTTCTTTATAAGTGATTTTCAATGTTTTTTCTTTTGTGTCAAATCTTAACGGTTAAACCGATAATTGAACCGATAACGATCAAAAACCGATAAACCAATAATCGATAATCTAATATCTTAATGGTTCTATAACGGTTTAGCACTTATACAAACCGATAACCAATAAGTCAACCCGATAAACTTCAAAATCGAACGAATCGATACGCAGCCCTATTCAAGATGGATAGTTGAACCAACATTCTGTTATATTCTTCAATCACTAATTAAGGTATATGATTGAACATTTGGAAATTATTAGGGTGGTTGTCTTCTATGAATTGCTTTGTAAATAAAATAGTTGCCATGTGCTCCTATGGTATTAGAAAATCCTCATGCTCATTTTGTATATTTTTTCCTTCTCTTTCCCCTCAAGTATATGTATTAGGGACAGTTTGTACCCTATGCAACTTTTCACTACTTTATAGAGTGAGAGCTTATATATGCAGAACTCTTCTGATGCACTAGTCACATCCTCTAATATAGCATCTATTGAAAAATATTTCCATATTTTAAAAAAATCTTTTTTAGTTTGTATTGACAATCATGAAAGAACTACCAATTGCTATCCTCTACCAACTTACACTATAACAAAAATAACTTTTAGCGGCAATAAATAAACAGATTAATAAAGAGTCCTAGAGTCTTTTCCAACGTTAGTTAAGTGTTATTAGATGCAACGTCACTAAAGGCTTTATGGACATATACAAAGAGTGTCCCTAAAGCCGTTAAACTATTGCCGTTGATTAATTGCAGCTAAAGATCACTTTTTATGCAGTGTAAAGGTAGTATAATTCATCCAAAGTTGAGAAACGTAAGGTGTTTTACCATTGATATTGTGCTAAGTGTGAACATCAAGCTTCAAAAGGCATGGTCTAATGCCTTGTTGATCAAATGAGTGAGATTTAGAGAAGGGAACATGTTTAACATCTTCGTATTGCTCAGAATCTTGTCTAATTTCTTAAATATGCAACCTCTATGATCCATTGTACCATTCAATCAAATATATGTATTTCCTATATATCCAATATGGGCAAATCTATAAGCATAAAATGATCATTGAAACTCAACAGTTTCATTATGAAACACAGGTAATCCTCCAAACTTCTCCTATGCACCAAGAATGATGTTAAAAGTCTCCTTACTAACTATGGCTGTTGCATTGATCTGTAAGATTTACGAGCGAGTTCGGTTGTTCTTGTTTGATTCTTTGATCATAGGTTGCATAGACTACTATCACCAACACATTTCTTTCGTTCTATATATTGATGGGTAACCTTGTAGTCATGAGGTGTTGGATAGTATCTAATGTTTGGCTACATTAATGAATGAAAATTTTGGGTTATGGTTGATGATTTCTTGCAATGATAAAAGAAATGAACAATCAATTTATTGATAATTTGTTATTTTAAAACTCAATAAATTGGTTACATTATAGTAAACATAGCAATTCAATAAAAGTCAACTTGACAAGATGAACTCAAAAAGGTTACAACAAGTACAATTGTTTATTTGTGAATGCTTAAAGTAATTTGAAGCACTTTTTGGGAATGAAAATAGAAGAAGAAACCCCCTAAACATAAAACTTAAGCAGAATCATCATTATGAGCAAAATCAAGAGATTTTTTGCCTTCATGAGCTTTTCCAAAAAAGTTTTTCATGTAATCACCAAACAAGACTTGTTTGTAGTGAGCAACTCCATCACTTTCCACAAGTTGAGGCAATGGACCTATCTTTTCACTTGGCTTTGGTGTAGCAAACAATGGAACTGAAACTCTTGATTCTGAACTTGTTGTACGAACTCTATGCTCCGCGCTCTTGTATCTCCCATTACTTAAGATCTAAATCCATAATCCAAAATTATTAGGCTCCATTTCCTTTGATTATGTAAAAATCTAGTGTATATTTCATAAGATTAACTTATATATGTAAATTTATTCTAATATACTATATGGTTGCCTAAAAAGATAACTACAGGTAATTATTTCGTAAAATGAAATCAATAACCTAGAAAATAAGATTGATTATGTACTACAACAAACCATAATATAGTATAAAAAATTATTTATGCTGTCAGGGTATAAAAGTGAAATTCATTCTTACTTGCATGGTATCTCCAACATTGATAACTAAAGCACCAGGAATGGGAGGAATCTCAATCCACTCATCTTCAACACCTTGTTCAAGTTTAACATATAGACCACCAATGCCATCTTGTAGTAAAACAGTTAGGGTTCCCATGTCCGAATGGCGTCCGACGCCTACTGTTAGCTCTGGATTAGGGCAACTTGGGTAAAAATTCATGTTTACCATTTTGAGCCCTGTTAGTGATTCCAATTTTTCTTCATCTAGTGTTGCTCCAAGATTTTCAAATAATATCTCCAACAGTATCCTCACCATTTTTGTTGATGACTTCAAATATTCAAGAGCCACATCCCTAACATATGAAAAATATATTAAATTTTTTTTTCTATGTTTGATAACTAGCAAAAAGTATTGTTCCAAAATCATTTATATATAATATCGACAAACACTATTCAAATGGTGTGATTTGAGGATGAGGAATAGATAATTAATGTGAAACACCACTTATGAAACTTATTTTTCTACTTTCACAATAGAAGTCGTATTTATAAAATTTAAAGAATTTATTCTTCTGAAAAAAATAATCAATCAAATATGAGAAAAATATATTTTAATAAAATATTGTTACTTGCTACAATAAGTTAAAAATACTTTAATAGGATAGATTTTTACACTTTGCATGTACATAATTAAAATCAAAACAAAAGCGAAGTATTCACATAACGGTTTTTGAAATTAATATGGACATGACCACATGCTCTATATTTGATATAATCTAATTTATACAAGTACTCTCTGTTACAATTTAAATGACTCATTTTTTTAGTCAGTCTAAAAAGTAATAATCATTTTTATATTTAGAAAATAATTTAATTTTAAAATATTTATTTTATCTTTAATGAAATAATTTATAATAATACAATCATCTATGACATATTTTAGACTACAAGTTTTAAAAAAAAATCTTTTTTTTTTATAAATTCTGTGTCAGATTAAACTAGGAGCGGAAAAAGTTTATACTAAGTGTGTAACCTTCCATAAAAAGTGGGATTAGAAAGTGATCCAACTAAAGAGAAAGTTAAGAAGAGTTCTTACTTGCATTGAGGAGGCCATTGTGCATGTGCCTCATCATCATTAGTATACATCATACTAACATAATCTTTCCATTCCAAAGCCATTTCCTTTTCAGGTACAAAGCTAGTACCATATTTAACCAACGGACTTGGACTCACTTCTTTTAGATAAACAGCCTTTTCCATAGGTGGTTGAGCAAAGAAGTTATGTG
Source organism: Solanum habrochaites (assembly GCA_027704765.1). NCBI lineage: Eukaryota > Viridiplantae > Streptophyta > Magnoliopsida > Solanales > Solanaceae > Solanum > Solanum habrochaites. The sequence continues at coordinate 50,533,494 of JAKWJA010002499.1, read as the reverse complement.
CTGCACCTTTAAGTGATTCCAACAATTCCAATGTCACACCATGATTAATCACTTGAAAAAATCCAAGTGTCTCAGCAGCCTTTGTAATAGTTCCCACCACTTGATCATGTTCAGGACCATGTAATTTTGATAAATCAATGGCCACCAATACTTGATCAATATCATCATTTGAATTGATGATTTTTTTGTCAATTAATATTCTCTCTTTTGGTGGTTGTATGTATCTTTCTGGTACTACTTTAATGCCATTGTCTACAAGTCCCTTTACTCCATTACCCTTTTGGACCACAAAATCAAACAAGGCATTACTTTCATCAATACTTGGGGCCATATTATATTCTTTGGAAATATATTTTGCTAAATCAAGATTTTGTGATTTTGAGAGGAAGTTGTGATTCCTATCTATACCAATTTATAGTAAATGTTTTTTTTTTTTTTTTGGTTACATGGTTAAATTCTATTTTATGTTTAGGAAGCAAGATTTTGGCATTTGAAGTTGTTGGAAATATAATATGATCTAGTTGGACATTAAAAAATATGTATTTCAACATTTTTCTTTGATTCTTTATTCTAACCCTTGCTTGAATTAGTTTAATTGTTGCAAAAGAATCGATACTCAAACACTATATAATTTGGATGTCCAAGACTCCAATGAGACGTAAGGTTCATAAAAGCATGATATTGGACCTCTAAGTTGCAAAGAATATTATCAATTGCACACTATTCCAACACAATAATTAGATTTGACTTATTTTAAGTGTTCTTAAGTTAAAATAATTTTAAAACACCTTTGCAGTATTTGAGTAAATTTTAAAAAATGTTTATAAACACTTAATTTAAAATTAAAATGATAAAAATAAGCAAAAAAAAATCAAAAGTCAACCCTAACATACTCTTTAACTTTGTTTGGATCATTGTTACCCATTGTTTCATAATGTATTGTATTGTATTTTACTATACTGTATTGTATTGTAAATACAATGTTTGGCTAGACTATATTGTTTGTTGTTGTTTGATAATATTTTAATTGCTTGGTTTGATCGTACCGTACTGTATTGTAATTTATAAATTTACTAAAATTTTCTTAATTATTCTAGGGTAGGAGGTTTGACTAGATTTAAATAATTAAGATAAATGGTAAAGTAGTATTTTGAAATATTATGTAAATATATAATTGGAAAAAGAAATTAAGTAACAATGGGAACAAACCAAATTGATCGTTCCATAAAATAGGATTTTTTATTGTTATGTAACAATGAAATTTAACAATACAATACAGTACATTTTAAATAACAATTCAAACAAACATTATATGTGTAGTAATGATACAATATAATACAATATAATGGATAACAATAATCTAAACACAGTGTTAGTGCCACGAAGAGGAAATCACACTTTTTTGTTTTTTAGTTAACTGGAAAAAAGAAAGAATTCTAAATACAATATAAGATCAAAAGGGTAATTAATCTTTTATGGCATGAACCATGATGCCTTTTGGTGGTCAAATTTGAGACTTTGCACCAACGTGAGTGTTTTGTTGGTAGGAAAGAATGAATTATAAACGTTGCGCCAATCATTTATCGTCGAAACTCAATTGTACAGAAGTTTGGGTTTAAAAAAGTCAAATTTGATTTGACACGAAATTTGAGAAAATAATAAATCTTTTTTCTTTTCTGGTCGTAAACTAATGTTATATCAAATGTACTAAAATGTTCTTTAATTTTATGACTTTAAATATGTCACGTGAAAAAATTGAAATTAAAATATTATAAAAAAAAAGGATCATTCTTTTTAAAACTAACTAAAGAAAAAAATAAATTATTCTTATTAAAACAGAGAATATTACTTTTTAACAATTTCAGAATGTTAATATATGCATTTATTAAATATTTGGACGAAGCAACGTCAATGACAAGGGCGGATCTACATTTTATAAAAGGGTGTCATGTGACAACTTCGTAGGAAATTTTCATTTTATATATATATATATAGATATTGCCCAAGTACCCCCTCAACGTATGTTCGAAATCTCAGAAACACACTTATACTATACTAAGGTCCTATTACCCCCTGAACTTATTTTATTAATAATTTTTTACCCCTTTTCGACCTACGTGGCATTATCTTGTGGGCCCAACGATGGTTGACTTTTTTCAAACTAGTGCCACGTAGGCTAGAAAGGGGTAGAAAATTACTTATAAAATAAGTTCAGGGGGGTAATAGGACCTTAATATAGTATAAGTGTGTTTCTGAGATTTCGCGCATAGATTGAGGGGGTGTATATATATATATGTATGTATGTATTTATGTATATACATATGTATGTATGTATGTATGTATGTATATATGTATGTATGTATGCATTTATTTATTTACTTATTGTTGTTACTTGTAAGTTTCTTAAAAAAAATATTAGTTCATGTTCATCCATTATCGTTATTCGGCATCTCGAATCTCCATATCATGTTAGTTTGGCTATTTTGTTATGCTATTTTTTTATGTGCTTGAAGTTTTGTTTTTATTTGTTCATAGTAATAGTTTTATTTTATTCTATTTCGTTGTTACAATACAATGGAATAATATATGATTCATTAAACTAGTGACAATTGTCCGCAATAAAAAAAATTGATGAAGGCCTAAATTTTCCTCTTAATTTATTTTTGTCCTTTAAATGATAATACCATTAGAAAAAATTCTGCATACGCCACTGCATATGACATCATTATGTTGAAGTTATAATAATTATTTTTTGTGGGTTGAAGAGAGCATTTTATTATCAAGCAAAAAGTGAAAGTTATTATAAAGTATGAACCGAATGAGAAGTTGCACTTCCTACTAAGACCTCATTTGTTTCCATTTAGATTAAAAGGTATGAATCTGATTACACATTTGAGTATTAAGATTTTGCATAAAATCTGGTGTTTTGATCTAAAAACACATCTCAATATTAAGATGTGGTCTCTAAATCTGAACACTAAATAATTAATGTTGTTTGTTTAAAATATCTGAATGTGTAAGTGATGTTGAAAATTATATTAGTAGAATATTATAAAATTTTCATTTCAACAAAATATATCACTTTTGATAATAAAATTTTCTTAATAATCATGATATGAAATATTATTTTTAATTCAAAAACCTTGATACACAACAATACATCAAAATTATTATTGCAACCAGTGTTCTTGACACACGTCAATACAAGAAATCATATATATATATATATATATATATATATATATATATATATATATATATATATATATATATATATATATATATATATATATATATATCATATATATATAAAAGAAAATATTAGGCCCGCCTACGTGGCACCACCACAAACCAGAATTGCCTTTTAAATTTATTTATTTCCAAAACTATCCTTCCCCTTTCAAGAAAAATTGTGACTTTTATGAAGGGTTGCGATTTTAATGAAGATATATGACTTTTATGAAATGTTGTGACTTTTATGAATAGTTACGACTTCTATTAAGAGTTGTGACTTTTATGAAAAGTTGCAACTTTTATGAAGAGTTGCAACTTTTATGAAGATTTGCAACTTTTATATCAAAAGTCGTAACTTTTTTGAAAAGTTGTGACTTTTATGAAGAGTAGTGACTTTTATGAAAATTGTGACTTTTATGAGAGGTTGAGACCTTTCCAAATGGTTGCAAATTTTCAAAAAGTTGTGACCTTTCTGATAAGGCACAATAAATATTTATTCACACTACCCTCTGTTATCTATAAATAGAGGGATTTGCTGTCACTATTATTTGAAGATTTTTTCCATTGGATAGTTGAATTCAATTACATTGATTAAGCTTCTTATGAAGTTTGTTTCATTCCTAGAAGTTTTCATCCTCTTATTTCATGGAGCTTAATATTTACTATAAGTCGTAGTGATTCATGTAAGTATGACAACTCTTTATGCTATTGTGGTGACATGTTTCTTTTAACTTTGTTAAAAGTTAAATAGAAGATGATTGAAAATTGATCTTCTCTTTTGTCCCTTTCTACAAGTTTCTTCGTATAAACAAAGAAAATTAATTTCTATTGCAATGTCATGTTACTACTCTTGCATCTTTGATTCCACAACTCATAACGTTGTTGAAATGGTTGAATTTATTACATTTGGTTTTTTAGTAAACAAAACTTTTATTTCTGCCACTATTGTAGTTTTTTTTTTTTGCTATAGAGGAATCGAATTGAAATTTCTATGAAACTTAATCATTTACTGTAGGTCATATTACCGAATAATCATATGTAAGTTTAATAAAATGTCCAATCCCGTGCGAAGCACGGATAATTTACCTAGTTATTATTATAAGTGTTGTCACCCAATTTTGACCCGCGCCGGTATAAATTAATTATCGAGCTTCCTAGTTTTCCAAATTATTTAAATTAATTAGTTTTATAAGTTTTACGAATATAATACTATAATACATGAATTTTATGTTACTTCGAATACGTTTTAACATAATTTTTGATAATATTTTTTTTTTTACATAATTATGTATATAATTCGTATATCTCATGATTATTCGAAAACCATCTCAAACTATTTTTATTTTAATAAGTTTCTTCTTAGCTCAAAATTATGACTATATTTTGAATCGCTATTTTATTACTAGGTAAATAAGCTCGTTAATAAATTTACGCCAAATTTGTTTTTATCTTAAATCAATTGGCCATTTATCACATTCAACCCAAAATCCCCTCTTCCATCTTAAAGTCTTCAGCCCATCCCCATTTTTATTTTCAGCCCACCTAATTCCCTCTTGACCCAATCCCTTTCCTCCTTAACTTAATTCCCAGGCGGCCCATTCCATCATCAGCCCAATTCCTCTCCGACCCAACCCAACTCCCCTTCTCTTCCCTTAATCCGGCCCAAATCCCTAAAATTCTTTACCCGACCCAGCACCCGCTCCGACCCAAACCCACTTCCCCCTTCTTCTTCCCCTTCTCCCCCACGCTATTCCCAGAAAATGGAAAAAAACAAAATTCCCTGAAAACAGACGCGACCCCTCCCCCTCAGACGCGACAAAATCTCTCCCTCCTCTCGTTTCTCCCCTGCGCGCATGATGAAAAGACGATGTATGGTACGCACCTCGTGCAGAGACGCGCTAGACGACGCAGAAACGGGTCCTCCCTTTTTCTGCGTCGTACAATCTCGCCAGCTGCGTGCTCCTGCAATTGTCCTTACTCGTTTGGAGATGAGGACACGTCACATCTCAAGGACACCCAGTTCATCTCGACCATCCTTCCCTCCTTTCCGTTTCCGGAATGGGGCAGATTTTCAGAAAAGGGTGTCGCTCCGTTAAGGGAAAGGGATTCAAATTTTGAATTCGAATGGGCCTGAAATTCCCCCCGCCCTCCTAACCCCAAAAAACCCTAATCGTCTCTTCTATATAAACCCCATTCCCTTTTTCAGTTGAGGGGTGGAAAAAGATTGGAGGTCGAAAGTTTTAGATTGGATTTTTGGGGAATAGAATTGCAACACAGAGTGTTAGAGGTTTGGTCGGAAATTTTGGGTTGAGAATTGTTGGAAGGAAGTCTCTGTTTTCCTTCCTGTTATTGTCGCATGAACTAAAGAAATTTTGAGAGTTGGAAAATTGGTTAGGTCTTCGTTAAGAAGTGTCTGTGGGAGTCAAATTTTTCTTTCGAAGTTGAGCATCTTTGCTTAGCGCCAAAACATTAAGCAAGTCGAGAAAACATCTCAAACACCTTGAAAATGACTGACAGGCGAGAGAGTTGGTAAGTTGCTGTGTTCGAGTCGTCGCCTCCCCCCTGCTCACATAGTCCCAGTTGCTGCCTTCGAACAGGTAACCTCCCCTGTCTCTTACTATTTCTTTTTTTCTTTTTTCAAAAATGGCTTTGTCGCTGCTTTGGTGTTCGGGGTTGGCATGTCGATTAGTTTGAATGTCTTTCGTTCGTTTTGGATTAAGTGAGTCAAAATGTTCGAATGTTGAGTGTACATGGATTGTTCGCGGTAAATATAGAAGATTGTACTTGTTGGCTTTGTTTGAGTTCAAATCATACCGCGTATCGTGGATTGTTTCGTTACATTCGTTTGTTTGTGCTACTCTCTATTTTTCTTGTTTCGTCATGGTGCCTTTACAATCAATTTTATCGTATTAGTCTTAGTTTGTTCCGTTCCTAAAGACCCATAGCTCGATAATGTGGTGTTGTTCATCACCTTGCTGGTCTTTTGTTTCGTTTATGGTCAAGAGTGTTGAAATACTCGAATGTGTATATACATAGTTGGTTTAGCTTTTCTCCACAGTTTGAAAATATTGTTGGCTGCTTTGTTCTGCTATTTAGAATCCTTGTCTGTGGTAGCTTAATCTGCATATTTATAGGAAATGGCGGTGATTTTTGTGTTCCTTGTTGACTTGTTTGTCCTTGAAATGGATATTACGTCCAAGTGAGTTGACGATGTAGAGGTCAGTATACCTCGTCGTCGTTCGGACAGAGCTTTTAGATGGGTATATGTTGTACAGTGGAGTTTATCTTTCCTTTGTTTGCTTCATTTCAGCCTCTTTATCTAGTGTTGAAACTCATCTTATCGTTTTCGTCATTGGATTAAAGTTGTTTGTCTTTGGTAAAGGAAATACTTTCCCTTTTGTTCTAATGAGTTGGTACTGCTAGTTATGTTTCCTTATAGTAGTTGGTAAGTCATTTAACTCATGTCGTTCATGTTTTCCCCAAGTCTCAATCTGTTCAGTTCTCTATTTTTGTCCTCGAATTAACGCTAAAGTTCATGTCTATTTCAAAAAGAATGATTGTTAGCCTTATTTCTTTCTAGTCCATAAAGATTAGTTCCGGCTACAAGCTCTAATTGCCCTTATTTTAACCAGTAGCTTCTTTACTCTGCTAAAGGTCTTGTTCTTTCACTTGTTAGCATGCATTCACTTGTTGGCATGTATTTAATTGTTATTCGTTAATTTGGTCACATTCATTTATAAGCTTAGACTTTTTATTTACTGCGCATCAGCTTAGGAGCTTCCATTTTTCTTTTAATGCTAATCTTATTATCATTTTGTTGCATGTAAAACGGCCGGAGCTCGCCAAGAGCTCACGTTATCCTTCGCATTTCGAGAGAGTCGTAAAGACTCGCATCTTTCTTCCATCGAGTCAACCAATCACGAGATTAGTGGGAAAAATCCCGACACAATTTTGCGAAGTGTGAAGAAAATTGAAGAAGATGGATTGGAGGACATTTCGTATTGTTATTTGTAATGGGCATAAGCCTTTGTTGTTTTTTTTTTTTTTTTTATTTATTTATTTATTTCCTCGTAATTATATTTGTATGTTTAGATTAGGACATGTACAAAAAATGGGTCAAACACCCAAAAGCAGCTGGGTCCAAGATTCGGTCAAGGCGAACAGAACCCGAATCTGGACCCAAAATCTCTCTCTCTCTCTCTCTCTATTTCGCTTTACTACTTGTTTAAATTTTCGCTTTGAATGCCTTTTAATCTAGGGTTAGAATAACTCCGACCTCATCGGACGCTTATCTATTCTATCAAAAGTTAAAAATAAAATAAAATTTTAAAACAATAAGTATTGCAAAAATCCGTAAAATTTGTCTAGATAAAACTTTAATAAGTTCAACTTCAAGATTGCAAAAGTTAAAACAAACATAGTCAAATTGTTAATCGCCGAAAAACCGTAGTTAGCGGAGCGTCTAAGGTGCCTTCAACACCATCCTAAGACGCTAATAAGAATTCCGAACCCCTAAAATATTTTCAAAACAATTTTTTCTGTTTAAGTTGTTTGAAAATAAGTTTTCTTAATTTTTCTTAAGAAATTAAGTGGCGACTCCTAAAAGTCGAAATATCTTTTAAAACAAAACGAACTCTTCTCGAAATATTTTTTTTGATAAAACAGAAATGGCGACTCCGCTGGGGAGTATTTGGAGAATTCTAACCCTAAGATTAACTTATTTGACTATTTGCGATAACTGTTTACTTGCTTAACTACTTTAGTTTTCGAAGAATTGCATTTCATGGCATACTTTCGCCAAACGGCAAATAGTTTGCATTAGGAAATGGAAGTTACGCAGTTTACCGTGGCTTTCTTTAGATATACCCAAGAAATCATTTGGGAGTATCAAATAAATAGTCGGAATGCGGTCATCCGACGTTGTTTGGTAGCTCCACCCCGACGTTTGTCCGACTCGGGTAACCGTCAATTTGAAAACAATTCTAGTAAACTTAGGATAGAGCTAAACCAAATCTCGAAAATAGCACATTTGCCTAAGATGACCCAATACCCATGGCGTGTTGGGCCCATTAGAATACCACCTTGAGTCCAAAACGGCCCACGACCTAAATGGACGTTCATACTTATGTGTTTAAATTTGAAGGATGTATACGTTGTTTGAGAAAATCATTATCTCATAGGGTAAGGATTAGATTATAGTTTATAAGTTAAATAAAGAGCTTTAAAAGTTACTGGTCCATCCAAAGACGTCGGCACCCGAAGACTGTGAACAAGAAAAAAAAAATCTTTCGTGGAGGCATAATTTAGAGTCGTACCCCTGCGTGGGACTAATTATTCTCTATACCTTTACTTATGTATCCCCATTAAGTTTTATTCATAAAATTTGTATAAATTTGAATTTTGGGGCAATGAAATATTTCAAATGATGTATACATCCCTCAAATCGCTAGGCCCACCCTTGGCAGAAAAGGGTCACATATATGTTTAGAACGCGCAATATTTGTTTATGTGTTATAACTGCTTATGTGAATATGTTATTTTATCTGGAGATATTCTAGCTCACTTTTATTCAAATACTTTTAGATACCCTAAGCACAAATATCAAGTCACTATCAAAAGTACGTCCAAATACTCTTCGAGTCTTTAGTTTCCTAAAAAAAAAAACGAGCTTCATTTTTCTTTAGTATTACTCTCATATCAGAAAAAGATTCATCATTTCAAATCAAAAGAATTTTGAGAAATTTTATCTTTTTTTTTACTCTTACAAGGAAATTAGAGTTACATCTCAATCAAAAATCAAAGTACGGTAATGAAAGATACCGTCAATTTTGTCTCGACTCAAGTCGACATTTTATTCACTAATCCTAAAGTCAAGTAGATAAATTCTATATTGGTTTCTCTATATTGATGAGCCAGTTTATCTCCGAATAAAGCAACTCTTATGTGTTTACACCTATATGTGATATCTTGTATTATTTACCACCTCCAGGCACTAACATATTGGTCTTTTGAGTTTTTTCATTTGACAGGTATTTAAAACTGATATGTGTTGATAAGTTGGTTGCTCATCCGTATTTCACAAGGTCTAAGGCCCCTAAAGATTTCTTCCCCGATCAAAGTTTGCAAAAAAAAACAACAATAATGGGGGATAACAATGATGAGGTTGACATGAATGATGTTGTCGTGGCTCAACCCGCCGCCGCTGATAAAAATGAATTGATTATGCAGTTGATGCAACAGATTGCCGAAATGAGGGTCGAAATGCAAAGAATGCAAGGTGTGTCTAATCCAATTTCTTCCTTCAACCCTCCAAGAGATGGAAGACCTCCACTCCACTTTCCTCCACCAAGCACGGAACAGGTTCAGAACCTTCTCTATAACCCCGCTCAAAATCCTTCAACCATTGACTCAACTACCCCCAATAACCGTTACGCCACCACGTCGTGTCAAGCACCACATCATCCTCAAAATACTAACCTTCAAATCCTTCATCTCTCTTAAAACCAAAATACGAACGATGCTCAAACCTTCCCCTATCTTCAAAACTGATCCTCAAACTTTCCCCCAAAATTATCAAGCCACTCAAAATACCCAGAATCCCTCCATTGTTCCACCCATACCTCAAAAGACTACTTTCCAAATCCCAACTTCAAATGAACCTTATGCCGACGGTTTCGAGCTTGATACTATAAGGAACAGGAGAGAGAGTGGGGGTCAAGAGGAGAGGCAGACAAGCTGAATATGAAAGAAGAGATCAGGAAAGACATGAAGGAGTTGCACTATATTTTCGAAGTTGATGGATTGAGCTATAAGGATTTATGCATCCATCCGAATCTCGACCTCCCGGAAGGGTTCAAAGTGCCAAAGTTTGTCACTTTTAACGGAACAGGAAATCCTCTAGCACATCTGAAAGTTTATTGTGATCAACTCGTGGGAGTTGGAAAAAATGAAGCATTATTGATGTGTCTCTTCAGTCAAAGTCTAAGTGGAGAAGCTCTGGAGTGGCTTACATCACAAGAGCTGAAACAATGAAAAAGTTGGAATGCACTCGCAAAGGATTTCACAGAAAGATTTGGACATAACATAGAAGATGCCCCAGATCGCTACTACTTGGAGAAGATCAAACAGAAGTCTACAGAAAATTATCGAGAGTACGCTCTTCGTTGGAGAAAAGAGGCTGCAAGAGTTCAACCTCCCATGTCCGAACGTGAGATCACTGAGATGTTCATTCGTACTCAAGAGCCTGAGTACTATGAAAAAATGTTGTGTATGATGGTACAAAAGTTTGTCGAGATTGTCAAAGTGGGAGAAGCTTTGGAAGATGGTTTCAAGACTGGAAAGCTCACCAAATTTACCGCATTGCGATCTAATGGAAAATCTACTAGAATTAGTGATATGGATAAATCAAAAGGAAAAGTGGAGGAGGTAAGTATGGTCACGACTACCCGTATGAGGCCAGCTTCTCAAAGGAAATATCAAAACCATAATGTCAATCTGGAAAAATTTCTTCACCCAAAATTTAGGAAAGCTCCTAAAGTATTTGCACCATTAAGGGAATCTCAAACTCAACTTTATGAAAGGTTGAAAGCAATGGCTATGCTCTATCCTATAGAAGGAAGACCAGCCAATCCTTTGGGAAATTTTTTACAGACCTGACCACAAATGTGCTTATCATTTAGGAGCCGTTGGACATGACACAGAGAATTGTTCAACTCTGAAGCACAAGATACAAAACATGATCAACAACAACTTGATCAATATTGAGGAAACCACCAGAATGGATGACGTATTGGATGCTCAAGAATGAGTACAAGACATTTTTGAACTGAGTCATTTGAAGACATTCATCATCAAGGGTCGAGAAGAAGAATGCCCAACATTGCCAAAATTTTGCATATGAAGTTTTGTTACCTTTCTTTTGAAAATGTATCGCGCATTTCTCGTTTGAACTACGTTCGACCTTATTTCTCAAGAATGAGATACGTAGGCGGCCTATGTCGGCCTCAGTCGTTTCTTTATCAAAACTTCCTATTTTGGTTAATCCTTGAGAGGGGAACTACGTTTGACTTGATTCCTGCTCCAATGGAATACGTAGGTGCCACAACGGCTCGGTCATATACCCAGTAAGATTTCCATTTCTCTTCATAATGGAAACTGGGACAGAATTTTTGAGAGGATCTCAAAAATTCATTTGAAGTTGGACTTCTTTAACAAGTCAAAACAGAAACCAAATTGTACGGAGTTAGCCTCGGATGGATCTCAAAAATTACGATAATCTTGTTTGCAACTGGGACAGAATTTTTGAGATGATCTCAAAAATTCCACAAATGTCATTTGTTACTTATTGAGGTAAACTGGGACAAAATTTTTAGGAGGGACCTCAAAATTCGAGAATGAACAACCTCAAAATCAACAGAACAAGTTACGAGAGTTCTTATATATTTTAGACCGGGACGAATTTTGAGGAGGGTCCCCAAAAATTCCATCAAATATGCCATAAAAGGACGGGCGAGCGTGTAAGCCAACTGCAAGAAAGAGCATGGAGACAAGACCAACACAAATCAGCCTTTCAAACTAAGAATTTTTCTTTGGATGCAGGAACATTGAAGTCACAAAAATGGCTATATAAAGCTGTCATGAATGACAAAGGGCGTCACTTGCACCCATCGTGGACTCATCAACGAAACCTAGAAAATCTTCAATCTCATTTTATCTCTATTTCTTTATATTGCCTCAAGTGATAAACAAGTTTCTTTTTATCTTGCAGGAATATTAAGGCCGAACACTGATAGATTCTTTCAAAGTTGCAAGAAACAAGGTGCAAGAGGATTGTTAGTTATGAGTCATGATCAAATTTTTAGTTGGACTCATCATAGCCTAATCTGGATAAGCAAACGACTCAATCTAGTTCCTCAACTTTACTTTTATTCTTTACTTCATCATCGATACTAATATTTGGTGTCGAGCTTTGCAGGTGATAGTATCGCTAAAGTCAAAAGTCGTATTTTAAAGCGACATCAAATTTTGGAGATGATCAAAGTGACACTAACTAGAAGTGTTGCAAGGGAATTTGCCGAGTCCATCATATCAGAAAGATGATGGTGACCAATATCTCCTTGACAGTCAAATTATCGAATTATTACAAGTTTTCGATAAATGTTTAAAAATGACTACAACAAACTCAAATTCTGTTGAAGTGTCTTCATTTTTCGTGCGAATGAATTAAGTCATTCACCTTGATAATTCTTTCTTTTAAAGAACAGAATCATAGTCGCGATGTGCATAAACGTCAATTTAGTTTTTTAATATGTTTGTCGCGTAGCAATTTAGGCGTACTTTGTTTCTTGAATATGTCAGAGTCATAGTTCTAATTTGTTGGGTATCCACCCCATAAGTGGATTATGTGTCTTGATTGGACAATCAAAGACTTTAGCATATAGTTTGTTGGGCGATCCACCGCATAAGTGGTTCGTATATATGCTTTTCCATTTCAGGTTTCTATTTTTGAATCCGATGCAATATTATCGAGCCATACACCTCGTTACAATTGGACTATTATCGAGTCATCCACCTCGTTACAGTTGGAATATTATCGAGCCATCCACCTTGTTACAATTGGACTATTATCGAGCCATCCACCTCGTTACAGTTGGAATATTATCGAGCCATCCACCTCGTTATAGTTGGACTATTATCGAGCCATCCACCTCGTTACAGTTGGACTATTATCTAGCCATCCACCTCGTTACAGTTGGAACATTATCGAGCATCCACCTTGTTACAATTGGAATATTATCGAGCATCCACCTCGTTACAGTTGGAATATTATCGGGCCATCCACCTCATTACAGTTGGACTATTATCGAGCCATCCACCTCGTTACAGTTGGAATATTATCGAGCATCCACCTCGTTACAGTTGGAATGTTATCGACCATCCACCTCGTTATAGTTGGACTATTATCGAGCATCCACCTCGTTACAGTTGGATAATTATTGAGCTAGCTAGATCGTTACAGAGAACTCCAAAGAGGAGAAAACTATCCCCAAAATCAGTAATTTTACTGAGAACAGGAAGCATTTTATATCGCTTATGTCGGAAACTTGGGAATGTGATTTGTTTATTTCAAGCCATTCCCGACAATATGAAATTTACAAAAGGTGTCTATCCAGATTCAAAGGTGAATCAAACAGGAATCTCAACGAAGATTTCACGATTTCCGTAAAGGACGCTATTTGCATTACATTATCAAAGCTAGACAATTATTGTCAATCAAGACAATGCATTACCCCAGAAGAGATAGTTATTTTATTGTTATCGATCAACTCGATATATTATCTGGAGGTCGTCTTGCCGTTATCATCAACACAGACGATATAAATATCCATGCATCGCGGAGAATCATGCATTGCGGAAATCATGCATAGCGAGAAATCATGCATTGCGGAAAGTCATGCATCGCAAACAATCATGCATTGCGAGTTTGGAATTTACGCACGACGAGAAGATTTCATGCCTTGTCAAATTTGTATATCGCGAGAAGGCTTTATACCTCGCTGGAATTTATGCATCACGAGAAGAATCCATGCCTCGTTGAAATTTGCACATCGCGAGAATATTTCATGCCTTGCTGAAAGTTATGCATTGCGAGAACACTTCATACCTCGCAGGAATTTACGTATCGCGGGAAGATATTCATGCCCCGCAAGAGGACATACACGGATAAAGAAAGGGAAATCGTGTATCTAAAGAGCAATATTTATCCATCGGCCTCAATTGCATTCTGTATTTTGATAAAAGTAAATATCAAGAAGAGCATCGAAGATGACGACAAAAGAAATATCAATATCGCATCAGCGTTTATTTATTTATTTTTACATCAAATGAAGAGTACGTTGAAGATTTTATTGCAAGACATAAGGCATAAGCTTTATTTGCTGGACGTCAGACCGATCGAGTCAACGTCGAATATTGAGGAGATCAATGAAGTGTCGACATGGTAAAAAGACACTGTCTCCCATCCTAATTGCATTTTTAAGATGACAAGTCTTATCTCAGTCACAGGTGCGGACGATATCAAAAAGGATGCAGCACAACGTGGAACTTTTTCTTGGAAGTGAACTGGGACATAGTCCAAAGAGGAATGTCAAACTCTTAGGACGCGAGCAGAGTATCGACTTCCACCACAAACGGACCACCCCTCTCAAAGCATGCGGGTTTTTCTTAGTTTTGTCAGTTTCAGTCTCGCTTCCGGAAATTTCATTTTAGCGGAAGCAAGTTTCCAATCTGAGTGACAATGAGTCAAGAGCTTTGGAAATTATGTCCGTGTGAGTTCTTAATTATGGGTGTGAAGCGCGCCACATTCATGGCTAAGAGGTTACAAGCCTCATTTTCATACTCGTTATTTTGTCACTTGTCCAAAACCAAAGGTTATCTATCATAATAGATTTCCTTTTTCACCGATCGAGTCGAACTACACACAGCCCGATTCCGAAGGTTTAAGGATATGTAGGCGGATTCAATGTTGAAAACTCGACTGTATTCCAACATTCGCTCTCGAATTCTATTCTCGAGCATTTCGATACCTTCATAATTCAGTATCGATATGGCTTTTGATTTTTTCAAAAATCGTGTGATAAATCAAGCTTATCGAATTACAAGTGGCCCGAATTCTCATATAGCCTGAGATATGTAGGAAACCCATTACAAGGGTTCGGGCATAATTCCTAAACCCTTTGCTAAATCCTTCCCTTAAAGATGAATGGGGTTGGTCAAAATTGGTTTGGTCAATTTCATTTTCCTCGAATTGCTTGCATCAATCCAAGTAAAATGAGGGACAGTTGTTGAGACCCAATTTTTGACCCGCGCCGGTATAAATTAATTATCGAGCTTCCTAGTTTTCCAAATCATTTAAATTAATTAGTTTTATAAGTTTTACGAATATAATACTATAATACATGAATTTTATGTTACTTCGAATACGTTTTAACATAATTTTCGATAATATTTTTTTTTACATAATTATGTATATAATTCGTATATCTCATGATTATTCGAAAACCATCTCAAACTATTTTTATTTTAATAAGTTTCTTCTTAGTTCAAAATTATGATTATATTTTGAATCGCTATTTTATTTCTAGGTAAATAAGCTCGTTAATAAATTTACGCATAATTCATTTTTATATTAAATCAATTGGCCATTTATCACATTCAACCCAAAATCCCCTCTTCCATCTTAAAGTCTTCAGCCCATCCCCATTTTTATTTTCAGCCCACCTAATTCCCTCTTGACCCAATCCCTTTCCCCCTTAACTTAATTCCCAGGCGGCCCACTTCATCATCAGCCCAATTCCTCTCCGACCCAACCCAACTCCCCTTCTCTTCCCTTACTCCGGCCCAAACAATCTCCCAGGCCCAAATCCCTAAAATTCTTTACCCGACCCAGCACCCGCTCCAACCCAAACCCACTTCCCCCTTCTTCTTCCCCTTCTCCCCCACGCTATTCCCAGAAAATGGAAAAAAAAACAAAATTCCCAGAAAACAGACGTGACCCCTCCCCCTCAGACGCGACAAAATCTCTCCCTCCTCTCGTTTCTCCCCCGCACGCGTGATGAAAAGACGATGTCTGATACGCACCTCGTGCAGAGACGCGCTAGACGACGCAGAAACGGCTCCTCCCTTTTTCTGCATCGTACAATCTCGCCAGCTGCGTGCTCCTACAATTGTCCTTGCTCATTTGGAGATGAGGACATGTCGCATCGCAAGGACACCCAGTTCATATCGACCATCCTTCCCTCCTTTCCGTTTCCGGAATGGGGCAGATTTTCAGAAAAGGGTGTCGCTCCGTTAAGGGAAAGGGATTCAAATTTTGAATTCGAATGGGCCTGAAATTCTCCCCGCCCTCCTAACCCCAAAAAACCCTAATCGTCTCTTCTATATAAACCCCATTCCCTTTTTCAGTTAAGGGGTGGAAAAAAATTGGAGGTCGAAAATTTTAGATTGGATTTTTGGGGAATAGAATTGCAACACAGAGTGTTAGAGATTTGGTCAGAAATTTTGGGTTGAGAATTGTTGGAAGGAAGTCTCTGTTTTCCTTCCTGTTATTGTCGCATGAACTAATGAAATTTTGAGAGTTGGAAAATTGGTTAGCTCTTCGTTGAGAAGTGTATGTGGGAGTCGAATTTTTCTTTCGAAGTTGAGCATCTTTGCGTAGCGCCAAAACATTAAGCAAGTCGAGAAAACATCTCAAACACCTTGAAAATGACTGACAGGCGAGAGAGTTGGTAAGGTGCTGTGTTCGAGTCGTCGCCTCCCCCCTGCTCACATCGTCCCAGTTGCTGCCTTCGAACAGGTAACCTCCCCTGTCTCTTACTATTTCTTCATTTTCTTTTTTCAAAAATGGCTTTGTCGCTGCTTTGGTGTTCGGGGTTGGCATGTCGATTAGTTTGAATGTATTTCATTCGTTTTGGATTAAGTGAGTCAAAATGTTCGAATGTTGAGTGTACATGGATTGTTCGCGGTAAATATAGAAGATTGTACTTGTTGGCTTTGTTTGAGTTCAAATCATATCGCGTATCGTGGATTGTTTCGTTACATTCGTTTGTTTGTGATACTCTCTATTTTTCTTGTTTCGTCATGGTGCCCTTACAATCAATTTTATCGTATTAGTCTTAGTTTGTTCTGTTCCTAAAGACCCATAGCTCGATAATGTGGTGTTGTTCATCACCTTGCTGGTCTTTTGTTTCGTTTATGGTCAAGAGTGTTGAAATAATCGAATGTGAATATACATAGTTGGTTTAGCTTTTCTCCATAGTTTGAAAATATTGCCGGCTGCTTTGTTCTGCCAGAAAAATTTTAAAACAATAAGTATTGTAAAAATCCGTAAAATTTGTCTAGATAAAACTTTAATAAGTTCAACTTCAAGATTGCAAAAGTTAAAACAAACATAGTCAAATTGTTAATCGCCGGAAAACCGTAGTTAGTGGAGCGTCTTAGGTGCCTTCAACACCTTCCAAAGACGCTAATAAGAATCCCGAACCCCTAAAATATTTTCAAAACAATTTTTCTGTTTAAGTTGTTTGAAAATAAGTTTTCTTAATTTTTCTTAAAAAATTAAGTGGCGACTCCTAAAAGTCGAAATTTCTTTTAAAACAAAACGAACTCTTCTCGAAATATTTTTTTTGATAAAACAATAAGAAAATTACTTCAACGGATTTATAAAAACTTACCAGTTCAAGAGGAAAAAAATGATGTTTATTGAGAAAAGAGAGATAGAATTCTTTTTAATTATAAGATAAAAAAGCACAAGCAGAGGAGCGATGATTTATTATTTGATAATTATCAAATGAGTCTAAATGTTGTTAAAGAGTCTCTTACAGATCTGATCCGTTCAGACCTCTTTATACCCGTTAAGAGGTTTTTTTAAAAATAAAATAAATGAACTTAATGGGCTTAATCTGAATGATTCAGATTCGTTTCTAAAAATCAAACGTACTTAATGAAATGAATGAAAATCAGAATGATTAAGATTCATACCTCGATTAAGTGCAAATAAATGAGGCTTAAGTCTAGTTTATATTGCAACAAAGTAAAAGGGGATGACAATAATAAATTAAAGTAATTATTTGGATAGATTCATTTTAAAAGAAAAACTACATCACTTGGACCCAATAAAAAATATTTTTATTTAAATTGAATCCAAACTTAATATATTTATATTTATTGTAGCCATTGACTTAATATTGTTTCTGTTTTCATCTAATTTTCTTTTTATTTTTGGGTAAAATTTTTCTTTGTTTCCTCTTCCTTTCCTCTTTTCTTTTTAAAAATATTTCTTATTCTTTTTTTCTTTCTTTTCCTTTCATTTTTTTTTTCGAATCATAATATTGACAGCATGATGAGAGAGTTAAAAGAGATGTGTGTTTCTCAAACTAATAAGTAATAGTTTAGGTATGACATTCATACTCTCAATAATTTATGTATGAAATAAAAAAAAAGGGATAGTTAAGGTGTACTTTTGACACTTCTATTAATATTGAATGAAGAAGACCTTAGTTCTACTTCAACAATATATTCATCTATGGTGATGATATCATACATGATTTTAAGAGTGTTACAGATTACATAAAATAGTCCTTAATGATAGCATGTCAGTATATGATATATTGTGATGGTATCATTAAAAAATTCTAAAATCCTCCCTGAAGGTCAGGTCAAAAATCAATGATACAATTCTTGTTGGGTTCTAAAGGTGTGAACAAAAAATAAAGGGTTGCGACTCTCCTGAAGGGTTGTGACTTTGCCGAAAGGTTGTGGCCTTTATGAAAAGTTGTGTCTTTTCAAAAGGATTGTGACCTTTTGAAAGATTGTGCCTTTTCCAAAGGGTTGTAACCTTTCTGAAAGGTTATCTTATTTCCAAAGACTTGCGACCTTTACCCTTTGTTTGCTACAAATAGAGAGGTATTCTCTCATTTTTCTATCGAATTCTTCTCTCCTCTTGCATACGTTTCTTAGAAAACAAAATCAATTGATTGTGTCTATGCGTGTGATTCGTTGTTTTCATTTTAGGTCGTTGAAATTATTGAAGTTTAAGGTACCGCTACTTCTTTAATGGTTAATCCATTTTATTTTGAGAGGAATTAATCAGCAATCTCGGGTACTTGAGAGAATTAAATTTCTTAAGGACACAATGGGTTCAGTGGACTCCGATAGATCTTTGTGTTTTTCTTTTCATCTTTTATTATTTATAATTTTCTAATCTGAATACATGAGACAACAAATATATTATTATAAACTTAACAAATATACCTCTCCTTGGATGAATTATTTTTACCCTTACCGTTAATAAACTTAACAAATATACCTCTCCTTGGATGAAAAATCCTAAATCAATTAAAATTATCCAATTTTAATCCGACTGGACCCACTTAATAATATAACCCATTTCTTTTACCCAAATCAACTTTGTTTTCTCCAGCACCTCTCTGACATCTCCTTCACCACCACCTCTTCCATTACTCTACCTCCTCCAAGTCAACAGCTAGCCCTATCAAGTGTCAATTTCTTGCTTTCTAAGACCAAATCCCTTCTAGAATTTCCAGCAAAAGATAACACAACCAAAATTGTAATTTCATTATGTTTCCCAGCAAAATCAAGTAAATTTAGTACTCTATATTTTTCATCTTTGGCACAAATTTAGTCTCTACTGATAAATTAGTACTAGTAGTATTTTCCCCCCTTAAGGATGCAATATCTGTTTTTTTGCTTGTAATTCTGTATTGGTTATGTTGTATACTAAATTTGGTGAAGATGACAAAACAATTCGTTGATTTTATAGGTGGCTATCCTTATGAATTAGTTGTTCAAAGCCTATGGTTCATTGGTGTGATTTAGTTTAATTTTTCAGAAGATGTTGTGTGATGATTGGGGGAAATGTTTTCTTGTCCAAAGAGAGACAAGTGTAGCAAGAAGTTGGTAAATGGGAAAAAAACATTTAAAAGTAATGCTAGTAGGAAGAAAGTTGCAAGTCTCTAGTTGTTTTTTTGCCTTAACTCATAGATCGAGTTCAACTAGGTTGCTACTATATTTTCCTTTGTTTGAGTTGAGGTAATACATTTTGCATGCTTGGTTAATACTATTAAGTGGGAGAGGTGGTGGTTTCAGCGGTCGTGGGTGGTGATTCGGTGGTGGTGGTGATGGGGAAAACAAAGTTGATTTGGATAAAAGAAATGAGTTATATTATTAAGTGGGTCGGGTCAGATTAAAATTGAATAATTTTAATTGATTTGGGATTTTCCATCCAAAGAGGGTATATTTGTTAATTTTATTAACGACGGGGTAAAAATAACTTGCTATAACGGAAGTGGTAAAAACAACCAATAAAACAAAGCTGAGGGACAATTCTGACCCTTTTCCCAAAATTTAACATTGATGGTATTTTCTATGGTAAGAAAATTACTTCTATATTCTGTAATCTTTTTGGTGGAAAGAAGAACAAAAAGAAAATTATTTTATCATATGATAAAAAAGATTTGAGATGAATTAGTACTACTTTAATATATTTGATTATATTTTCTATAGTAAGTTTTTCTTGGATGGGTAAGATTAATCTTATTTTCTTACCAAGTGCATTCAAGCATTGCACCCCTTCAATTTTCTTTTCAATTAGAAAACTATTTTGTGTATAAAGGCTAAGATGAGTATATGTTGTCTCCTGACAATATTTGAACATGAGTTTAGTTTCTCGTTGAAATCCAACATCTTCTAAGAAAAATTAGAATTTGATGAAAACTGGGTAAGAAAGAAATAATTTGCAAGAAAATTGACTTGCATAGAATCATTGTTGACAGATAGAATATGATTCAATGAGAGAAAAAATTAGGTTCTATTTTTGTTTCCCTTTATTATTATTTTTTTCTATCCTTTATAAGTTATGAGATTTAATTCATTAATGTTAGGATAGATTGTCATTATGTGATGATCTTAGAATATATCTTTATTAATAATTAATATGTATTCTGTTTAAAGGAGATAATTTTTTTTTTGTAGTTTTCTACTCCATGTGAAACTTGATTGTCTTACTTTTGAAAACTAAAATCTTCTTTTTCTTTTTCTTTACTCTGCTGCTATGAAGAATATAAGAACTTCATGAACAAATTAATTGTGCATTGATTAGAAGAATATAAAAACTTCACCAATTTGTTAATACTATGCTTGGTTGAATATTCTGACTTCAATAGTATATAATCTTCGTCAAGAATATTAAGGCTGAAGGATTCGAAAAAGATAAAATCTTCTTTGTTATCTAGAAACAGTGTTGTATTTAAGGTTTCTAGAGATTAAAACCTTTTTAAATTACCACTTTGTCTGAATATGAAACTGATTAGAAGAATATAAAAGCTTCATCAGAATTCAAGGTGTTGGATTCTAAAAAGGTGTGAATGAAAAACGAAGAGTTGCGACTTTTATGAAGAGTTGCGACTTTTATGAAAAGTTGTGACTTTTGTGAAAGGTGATAACCTTTCCGAGAGATTGTGACTTTTCCAAAGGTTTGTGACCTTTCTGGTACGGCACAATAAGAACCTTTTCGCACTACCCTTTGTTTTCTATAAATTGAGAGATTTCCTCTCATTTTAAATATAGAATTTATGGACTTCTTCTTGAACTATTAAATCTAGTATTCTAAGTTTACTTTACTGTCGTTGAGTGGTTCGCTGACACCAGAGTTTTTGGTATCTATACTCTAGTGATTAAGATCCTTTTACCCTAAGAGGTCATATTCCATATCAAACCTCGGATACTAGAGGAGGATAAATTTCCTTAAGGGGATACTGTGAGTTTAGTGAACTTGATCTTTTTCCTATTAATTTTTTTTCCAGATTCTAGTATGTGTTTTACAAATTTTAGATTTGTGAATTAATTTCAGTTCATCGATTCTTTTGTTCTTCACTGGTTCATTTAGCTTGGTAACTTCGTGTTTTTGCAAAGTTTGTTGGAATCAGTAAGATTCTTTAGACCCATATTAACAACAATTCTTCTTTAAGAAAAATATTTCGTATATTTTTTCTAATCTGTTTCTGATTCTAGTTTCGCTATTAGTTTTAATTTTCTTGTTGTGAAAATGTTTTTAAACCTTGTTGTCTTACAAAGATGTTCAAAGTTTTGTTCTAAGTATGTTTAGAATACAAGATGATAAACACAAGTTTCATTCGATTACCGATTAGAAGAATATAAAAACTTCATTGTTAAACTAGAAACAAGTTGTATAAGGATTAAATCTTTATGGTTAGTATTCTAAATACTAAGTGGTAATTGTGACAGAAAAGAAAAAAAACACTAGTGACACAAAATTAGTGATTTTTATGTCAGTAATGAGTGTTTCTATGGATTAAATCTACAAAAGAAGGTTTCGTGTTGTTAATGTGTATTTGTTGGTATACAATTTTAAAGCATGAAAAAAGAATATTGAAAATATAATTTCAAATACTTGAAAAACATTTTTGAGAACATATTTTGTTGGGTTTAGCAAATGTGAATGTCAAAAGAAAAGAGAGAATATGAAAAGTGAGGAAACTATTTTGGAGGGAAAATGAAAAGTCATTTGCAAAGTGCAAATGAAGAGTCATTTCTCCCATATCGGCAAAAGAGGAAAATTGTTGTCCTTATATAAGCAAACAATTCCATTACTTCTTAAAGAGATAAGAAGAAGATGCCCCCTCGCGCCGTCATCGTCGTCGCTCGTTCAGATTTGGATTTGGCAAATGATGTGATTGATTGTTAAATTTTTTGGACAAAATTTATTTAATCAGTTTTTGTTAAATCAAATAAATTCTGTTAATATTCTCTTATAAATGTGCGGGTAACGGTAACATTCAGAAAAATTATTACTTTCCGAAAAGTCGTTATTTTCCTTACAGACACGTTTTTCTGAAAAGTTGTAATTTTTTCCAAAAGATACAACTTTCTGGATATAACGGATCTGAACAGATTTCTCTGAACAAACACGTTTCTTGCTGAAAATGTCTATAAAAGGAAGTCAATTTTCATTTTTTCAAACACTGAAATTTTCCTTCTCTGCATATATTTTTTTCTCTCAAATAAATCAAAATGTCGATCGACTGAGTCTGTGTGACTTGTTCCTGTTCTGAAGTTCGTTGAAGTTAAAGAAGTTTGAGGTACCGCTATTTCTTTAACAGGATTAATCCGTTTTATCTTGGGAGAAATTAATCCATAACCTCGGGTACAATGAGGGGATTAAATTTCT
This sequence comes from Solanum habrochaites, assembly GCA_027704765.1. NCBI lineage: Eukaryota > Viridiplantae > Streptophyta > Magnoliopsida > Solanales > Solanaceae > Solanum > Solanum habrochaites. The sequence continues at coordinate 50,510,495 of JAKWJA010002499.1, read as the reverse complement.
TAAGGAGACACAGTAGTTTCTGTGGACTCGAATTATTTTTTATTTTTTCTGCTTCATCTTATTTCTTATTCTGTTTATTAGTTAACCTTATAAATACAGGTTGTATAACAATCTTAATAAATTGGAATAATGCACAAGTACCCTCCCAACCTATGCCCAAAATCTCAGAGATACACTTATACTATGCTAAGGTCCTATTATCCCCTTGAACTTATTTTATTAATAATTTTCTACCCCTTTTCAGCCTACGTGGCACTATCTTGTGGGCCGAACACTGATTGATTTTTTTTTCAAGTTAGTGTCACGTAGACCAAAAAGGGGTAGAAAATTACTTATAAAATAAGTTCAGGGAGGTAATAGGACCTTAATATAGTATAAGTGTGTCTCTAGGATTTCGGTCATAGGTTGAGGGGGTATTTGTGCATTTTCCCTAAGAAATTTAATAAGTTTATGTATTTAAGGTTTCTGGAGATTAAAACCTTTATGGTTTTCTACTCTGCTTGAATTTTTTAAAATTCATTCGATTAACGATTAAAAGAACATAAAAACTTTATCGTTAAATCAGAAATAGTTTGTGTAAAGATTTATTCTTTACTGTTAGTATTTCAAATACTTAAGTTATCTGCCATTTGTGATAGAAAAAAAAAGACCAATTCAAGTCAAACAAATGCTGGAACAGTAAGTACTACAACAATAAGTGCTGCAACAACATCGGTTGCACATAATCGTTCAAATGTTGCCTTAGCGCCGGCGGAGAAACCTGCAAAGTTTTCTAGAGTCGACTTTAAGAGATGGCAGCAGAAGATGTTCCTCTGTCTCACTACGTTGAGTCTGCTGAAGTTCATCAATGAGAATGTTCCTGTTATGTCAGATGAAACTCCGCCTGATGAACGATTCTTGGTAACAGAAGCATGGACACACTCAGATTTTTTGTGTAAAAATTATATTCTGAGTGGCCTGCAAGATGATCTGTACAATGTGTACAACGATGTCAAAACCTCAAAAGAACTCTGGGATTCTTTATAAAAGAAGTACAAAACAGAAGATGTCGGAATGAAGAAATTCATTATGGCAAAATTTCTGGACTATAAGAAGATTGACAGTAAGACCGTTGTCAACTGTAGGTCATAATCCATGATCTCCTTGCTGAAGGTATAAATTTATTTAATGCCTATATTAGAAATATTAAGTTTTTCCTTAATACTCACATAATCTTTAATGTAGAATTGATTGTGAATGATGTCTTTCAAGTGGCTGCAATTATTGAAAAGTTACCTCCATTGTGGAAGGATTTCAAAAACTACTTGAAACACAAACGCAAGGAGATGACTGTTGAAGATCTCATAGTAAGGTTGAGAATCGAAGAGGATAATAAGACTGCAGAAAAGAGGTCACGTGATAATTCAGCAATATCTGGAGTAAATTTTGTTGAAGAAGATCCCACAAAATTAAAGAAAAGAAAGAAAGCATCTGGTCCAAAAAGCAATCCTCCTAAGAAAAAATTCAATGGAAACTGCTTCAACTGTGGTAACCATGGTCATAGGGCTACTGAATGCCGGGGTCCTAAGAAGGACAAGAAAAAGAAGGATCAAGCAAACTTGGCTGAATCCAAAGGAGAAATGGACGATCTCTGTGCTATGGTTTCAGAATGTAACTTGGTTGGAAATACAAGAGAATGGTGGATAGATTCTGGTGTCTCATGCCATGTTTGTGCCAATAAAGAATTATTTTCATCATATACTCCAGCACCTACAGATGAGAAGTTGTTTATGGCAAACTCCGTTGTTGCAAAGGTGGAAGGAACTGACAAAGTCCTATTAAAGATGACATCAGGCAAGGTAGTGACTTTTAATAAGGTCTCATATGTTCCAGAATTGAGAAAGAATTTAGTTTCAATTCCAGTACTGTCCAAGAATGGATTCAAATATGTATTTGTTTCTGATAAAGTAGTAATAAGCAAGAATGATATGTATGTAGGAAAATGCTACCTTAGTGATGGCCTTTTCAAACTCAATGTAATTGCAGTTGATATGAATAAAGATTTTGCTTCTTCTTACTTGCTTGAGTCTAAATGTTTATTGCATGAACATTTGGGACACGTTAATAACAAAACCTTGCGAAAAGTAATTAACTTAAATATTTTGCCAAAATTTGAGTGTAATAAATCAAAATGTCAAATTTGCGTTAAATCTAAGTATGCTAAGCATCCTTATAAATCTGTTGAAAGGAATTCAAATCCTTTAGAATTAATTTACGCTGATATTTATGACATGAAGTCAACACCATCACGTGGTGGGAAAAAGTATTTCATAACTTTTATTGACGATTGCACTAGATATTGTTATGTTTATTTGCTAAATGGTAAGGATGAAGTAATAGATGCATTTAGGCAATATAAAACTGAAGTTGAAAAACAGTTAGATAAAAAGATCAAAATGATCAGAAGTGATAGAGGTTGAGAATACGAATCTCCATTTGCAGAAATATGTTTAGAAAATGGAATAATCCATCAAACTACTGCTTCCTACACTCCTCAGTCTAATGGAATTGCAAAAAGGAAAAACCAAACTTTAAAAGAAATGATGAATGCATTACTTATAAGTTCAGGTTTACCACAGAACTTATGGGGGAAGCTATCCTTATAGCAAATCAAATACATAACAGAGTGCCTCACTCAAAGACAAATGTAATTCCATATGAGAATTGAAAAGGTAGAAAACCCAACTTGAAATATTTTAAAAGTGTGGGGGTGTCTAGCCAAAGTCCAAGTTCCTATAACTAAGAGGGTAAAAATAGAACCTAAGACTATGGATTGTGTATTCATTATATATGCCACAAACAGTAAGGCAGGTCAATTTTTGGTTCATAAGTCCGAACATCCGGATATTCATGATAATACAGTAATGGAATCAGATAGTGCTGAATTTTTTGAACATATCTATCCGTATAAAACTAGACTTGAGTCATCTAGTGGGGGATCTAAACAACCCAGATAAGAACTAATAGATAATGAACCTAATGAATAAAGTCCAGGACGCAATAAATGTCAAAGGACATCTACTTCATTTGGATATGATTTTGTAATATTTCTTCTTGAAAGTGAGCCTCAAACATTCAAGGAAGCAATGTTGTATAGCGACTCAACCTCTTGGAAGGAGGCTGTTAATAGTGAAATTGAATCAATTTTAAGCAATCATACTTGGGAGTTGGTTGATTTTCCTCCAGGGAACAAACTCTTGGGTTCAAAATGGATCTTTAAAAGGAAGATGAAAATTGATGGAACTATTGACAAATATAAAGCAAGACTTGTTGTCAAAGGTTTTAGACAAAGAGAAGGTCTTGATTATTTTGACACATACTCGCCAGTGACTAGGATTACATCAATTCGGATGTTCATTGTACTAGCTGCAGTATACGGTCTTGAAATTCTTCAAATGGATGTGAAAACAGCCTTCTTAAATGGAGAGCTGGAAGAAGAAATTTACATAGAACAACCTGAGGGTTTTGTAGTTCTAGTAAAGAAAAGAAAATGTGCAAACTTATTAAGTCACTTTATGGACTAAAACAAGCACCAAAATAATGGCATGCAAAGTTTGATCAAACCATGTTGTCAAATGGATTTAAGATCAATGAATGTGATAAATGTGTTTACATTAAAGATACTCCAAATCAGGAAGTCATTTTATGCCTATATGTAGATGACATTCTTATAATGAGTAAAGACATTGCTAATATAAAAGCTACAAAATGTATGCTCACTAGTAAGTTTGATATGAAAGATTTAGGAGTTGCTAATGTGATATTAGGAATTAAAATTCTTAAAACTCCTAACGGTCTAGCGTTGTCTCAAACTCATTATATTCAAAAGATACTTGAAAAATTTAAATTTTTGAATTTTAAAAAGGCAAAGACTCCAATTGATGTAAACGTTCATCTTGCAAAGAATAAAGGTGAAAGTCAGTCTCAATTGGACTATGCTAGCGTATTGGGAAGCTTAATGTATGTGATGAATTGTACACGACCAGACATAGCTTGCGCTATCAGTAAACTGAGTCGATACACAAGTAATCCTAATCAAAGTCATTGGTTGGAAATGAAGAGAGTTTTGGGATACTTAGATGACACTCAAAACTATGTTTTACATTACAACAAATATCCAACCGTTCTTGAAGGATATAGTGATGCAAATTGGATTACTGGGTCAACTGAAACAAAATCCACAAGTGGATACGTTTTTACTATTGGTGGAGGAGAAATATCTTGGAATTCATCCAAACAAACATGTATAGCTCGCTCTACAATGGAGTCTGAATTCATTGCTTTAGACAAAGCAGGTGAAGAAGCTGAATGGCTCCGGAATTTCTTAGAAGATATTCTATTTTGGCCCAAACCAATGACCCCTATATGCATACACTGTGATAGTCAAGCCGCAATAGGAAGGGCTGGAAGCATTATGTATAACGGTAAGTCTCATCACATAAGACAAAGACATAACTCTATGAGACAACTAATCTCTAGTGGAATTATCACAATTGACTATGTGAAGTCAAAAGATAATGTATCGGATCCACTTACAAAAGGCCTAAATAGATAGGGAGTTGAGAAATCATCGACGGGAATGGGACTATGGCCGAGAACAAGTCATCGTGGCGGTAACTCTACCTAGAAGACTGGAGATCCCAAGATATAGGTTCAAGGAGATAAAACAAAGTCATTGATGACAGTTCAACATTGTCAAGGAAAAAATTATTATTTTATGGTTCATTCTCATGATAAGACAATGTTTAGTAACCAAGATAAAGATACAAGAACTTTTTAATGGTTTCTAAGTTTGATACAGGAAATATCAAAATGGTGTATCTATGGGATAACACATTTAGAAATCACCTATGTAAGTGTGAAGTGTAAGCCGCTTCAAGGAGAATCCGATAAGGCCAATTATTTAAGAACTTACTATCCAAGATGTGTTCATGGCTGAAACGAACAAAACAATGAGAACTAAGAACAGTTCAAGGGTTGATTGTGTGACATATGTTGTCTAAGTATACACCAAAGCTCGACGGTTCAAAGATATCAAATCTACCGATTGACCGAGTATATCCGATATATGTTCACTAAGGAAAGTTTACCTACAAGACACACAAGTTTTTCATGCATATGTTTTAACAACAACCTTCCCCATTCATGTGGGGGATTGTTGGGTTTAGCAAGTGTGAATGGGAAAAGAAAAGAGAGAATATGAAAAGTGAGGGAACTATTTTGGAGGGAAAATGAAAAGTCATTTGCAAAGTGCAAATGAAAAGTCATTTCTCTCATATCGGCAAAAGAAAGGGAAATTGTTGTCCTTATATAAGGAAACAATTCCATTACTTCTTAAAGAGATAAGAAGAAGATGCCCCTCACGCCGTCGTCGTCGTCGCTCGCTCGGCTTCGGCTTCGAATTTGGATTTGGATTTGGCAAATGATGTGATTGATAAATTTTTGGGACAAAATTTATTTAATCAGTTTTTGTTAAATAAAATAAATACTGTTAATATTCTCTTATAAATGTGCGGGTAATGGTAACATTCTGAAAAGTTGTTACTTTCCGAAAAGTCGTTATTTTCCTTATAGACACGTTTTTCCGAAAAGTTGTTATTTTTTCCAAAAAACACAACTTTCTGGATAAAATGGATCTGAACAGATTTCTCTTAACAAACACGTTTCTTGCTGAAAATGGCTATAAAAGGAAGTCAATTTTCATTTTTTCAAACACTGAAATTTTCCTTCTCTGCATATATTTTTTCTCTCAAATAAATCAAAGTGTCGATCGACTGAGTCTGTGTGACTTGTTCCTGTTCTGAAGTTCTGAAGTTAAAGAAGTTTGAGGTACCGCTATTTCTTTAACAGGATTAATGCAAAAATAAGAGCTTGAATATCACTTGTAAAATCCATTTTATCTTGGGAGAAATTAATCCATAACCCCGGGTACAGTGAGGGGATTAAATTTCTTAAGAAGACACAGTAATTTCTGTGGACTCGGATTATTTTATATTTTTTCTGCTTCATCTTATTTCTGTTTTTGTTTATTGGTTAACCTTATAAATACAGGTTGTACAACATATTTAAAATGTGGGGGTTCTTTATTTGTGATAAAGACAAAATTATATTTACTATCTAATTAAAATTTGAAAGAACAAGATATGAAATATAATGACATTCTTTTATTATGTTATACCCACAAAATTCTTGGAGTATATTTGATATTGTGATCGTTGAGTCTTTCTTTACTAAGAAATATGATACGACCAGTATTAAATCAAAAAATTATATTACTTGTCGAAAGAATTGTATTCTTTGATAAAAAAGTTTCACTAAAAATATTGTTATTTTTCATGAAAAGATATGTCTATAAAATAAATTTATCTGTATAAACATGAACTTTATTCGACCTATAAGACTATAGTCATGAGTAATTTCTTTTGCAAATTGAATGTTATTGAAAAGTCCTTCTGAAAAGGAAATCTAGCAAGATGTTGATTTTGAAATAATGTCCGTATTTGACAAAATTATAAAAAGTAAAGAACAAAATATTTGTATGAAAAAGTTACCTCACTGAAGGTCTTTCAAACTCATTATTTCTGTTTGTTCTTACTTGTTTGAATCAAACTGTTTGTGACTTGAATGCTTGAGACAAGTCAATTACAAAACC